>JAHWFP010229466.1:17536-72416 GCA_023313725.1 Lithobius niger | reverse complement strand
GGCATTCTCTTGGTTTGGAGCCGACGACGCTGACCACTGGGCTGTGATTGCCCGCTTTGCTCGGGGTCCCCGGGGACCCCTCACAAAGCTCATGCTGAGACTAAGTTTTTCGCTTTTATACATTGAAGGCGTACGTTTGTATCTGGGCGGTTATGGGTTAAAAACTAACTTAATCATCGGTAATCCGGCCTATGGAGTATCCTTTTCGAGAGATAATAGTTTAGGCCAAGTCTTGGGGTTCCTCCATGGCACTTATACTAAATCTCAACAAGGGCAAAAATCTGTAGATATTTTGGGCATCAATACGATTTTCGTTCACACTAATATAATAGGGTCCTCATACGTAAATGATGACACGCAACCTTGCATTTACGCTTTCTATTTCTATCCTGGAGTGCCCCCTGGTTACAAGATAATAATCGCACCTCAAAATTTGATTTATTTGCCAGTCACTACTGATCAGATAAGAAAAATAATCATTTGGTTAACTTCTCAAGATAATGAAATAATAAATTTAGATGGCGAAACGCTCACGGTCCGCCTTCACCTCAGATTGAAAAAATAATCCTTACATAAAAAACAAAAGGAATGTTGGTATTCGAAAGAAAAAAAAAGAATATTGGGAAAAGGATTAGTCAAAGATAATAATAAATTAACGCCAAAAAACCGAGCATTCATCAAATGTATAACCGTGGCTAGAAGATGAGTTTAACTGAAGATTATCTGAATATAAACGAATCGTTACAACACGATCCTCCGTGGAGAGCTATTCTTTTCACGAATACAATCTGATTTTAAGAACTAACCTTATCAACGTCAATTCGGAAATTAGAATTATAATCGAAAACCAGGATTTGTTCCTGCATGTTGCTAACAGTTATCTTTTGATTAGAGGCGAGCTGCTGAAAAGCGATGGTACTAATTCTGTCGATGGTGACGTCGCGACTCTCGTCAATAACGGTCCCATGTACCTATTTTCCAGCATCACTTGGGGGACAAGCTTGTGGATGCTCACCTACGGCTCGAGTGATCAAGTATCATTGCTGGGGAACTGCTGGGCTTTAGGTGCTGCCGAAGTGTCCACAGCCAGTTTGGACGATAACATAGGATTCAGATTGAGACATTCCAGTATCGTGAAGGAACCTAAAGGGAGCTTCTCCTTCACCATTCCTTTAAAACACTGCATGGGATCTTTCGAAAATTACGACAAGGTACTCTATGGTACCAAGCACGTGCTGACGTTGTCTAGGGCGAGCAACTACGATGCTGTATTTAGGGCCGCTGCCACTGCTGCCGGAAAAGTCGAATTCAAGACCGGTGTTTCATGGCACGTGCTGCACGTCACAACGTCCGACGAGCAACAACTGAAGCTTTTTAAATACATCGAGGGGGGATGAACGTGGATTTAGGCTTTAGACACTGGCATTACGATTCTTGAGAATTGCCATAGAGCACCAGCTTCACGTGGAGGGTTCTCACTACTTCAGCGGTGAAAAGCCTAGGTGGGTCATTCTAGCTCTGCAGACTAACAGAAAAGATGCTCAAAATAAAAATCCTGCTGTGTTCGATAACTGTAGTCTTCGGAATGCTCACGTGACTTTAAATTCAGAGTGTTGCCCCTTCCTCGATTTAGGCGTAAATTTTTCTAGCGGAGTATAGAATGGCTCAGCAGTTTAGACGCGCTTTGTACGATTTCGGGGATCTCTGCATCAATTCGGTTCAGTTTAAAAAGACTTACCCTCTAGTGGTTTTGGATTGCTCCAAACAGGCAGAGAGACTTCAGTCGGGCGTTGTCGATGTGCAAGTGAAACTAAAATTTAATTCCGCTGTCCCCTCCAACACGACCTGTCACGCGCTGATGATTGGAGATAGAAAAAAGGGTTTGAAATTGGATAGTGGCAAAGTCAAAGTTATTTATTAATATAATAAAAAAGAAATGAGGAAACTGTTGAAAAGTCGCAAGACTGGAAAACGAAGAAAACGAGGGGTTTTTACCGCTGTTGGCATTGCTCGCCACGCTCATAGCCAGTGTGGGAGGGTTAGCAAGTGGAGCGGCAGGAATAACTATGGCTGTTAAGAAAGCTCAGAACGATGCTAAGGTACTGGACGAGATGGTGAGACATAACAAGCAGATGGAGAGTTCAGGTTTGAAACGAAAAAAGAAGACGAAAAAAAAAAATGAGTCGTGGCAGAGGGCTCTTTCTGAAGCCAGCGAGGGCCTAATCAATTTTAATAAACCATTAACAAATCTAGACGTAAACAGATTGGTCAAAGTCTTGAAAATTCCTAAATACAGAGGCACTTTTAGCAAGGATCGGTTGCCCCTAAAACCTAAACCTCGCGGTGAATGCGGCATCATCAATCTCGAAGATTTTCACGATGGAGAGGGCAGTCATTGGGTTGCTTACTCGACAGTTACGGGCATGCCCTGTTATTTCGATAGTTTCAGCAATCTGGGTCCTCCCTTCTCAATCTCCGAGTACTTGGGATCCGTTCAATACAATCACGATGGAGTACAGAATTTTAATCAAATATGGTGCGGCCATTTCTGTTTGTTTTTCTGAATTTCTTGATGGAGGGACACGATTACGAGATTGTTATAGATATGATGAGGGGGTAATTATATAAATTTACCCGGGTTTAGTTTTAGATCTACTCGATAAAGGTTCTCAATTTCCGGAGGGCTATCCATATCAGCTACTATAGAAATACACGCACCAGGCCAAAGATGCAAAAGTTTTTTTCCACCAATTACTCTTGGTTTAATGCCTATATCAACCGCAGTTTCATCCTCAGGATTCCAGTTTCTGTAATAAAACTGAAAACCAGTACGCAGTCCTTCTCTCAATTCTTCACGGTCTTTATATGCTCTATATTCGTACTCCGGTTTTAAAATGTCTTAAAATACTGCACATTGCATCTTTAGACCTACAGGAACAGCCCTCAAGCCCAATCCCCTCAAATAATACTCCACCGAGCAATAGTAATAATTAAAAGTATTGCCATTACTGCAGAATAAAAAGTCACCTTTTTTGAATGGAGTGATGATGTAAAAACTGATAATTTGCATACATTTTTCGGAAACGTATTGCATCGTAGCAGCATCATCGAGACCTTCAGGTTTATATAGGCTTATAATTAGTTTTTTGGTTGAATTAAAGTCTCCCCTTTCATCCTCGGAAAATGACAGTACCTGCTGGGTTCTCATTTCCTGTTCTAAAGCGATTAGCTGAGAATAATTTACAGCGTCTCCGGGATTATAACCGGGTTCTAGATTCTTCAGACGTTTTTGCCTCGCATCGTATACATCATAGTCTAAATTAATACCCTGCTCATTGTTGAAATGTAAAGTAATCTTGTCTACATATTCTTTGTTAGCAGCGTCCCTTGATTGCGTGGGAAGAGCGAGGTCTTTGATTCCTTTGTTATTAGCTTCGAAATGATCGTTGATATCTTCCTTCATTTCCCCATCCGACTGAAATTTTTTCATGTCCGTTTCTAAGTCGTTTAACTGAGAATAAGTAACCGCATCTTGGGGGTCTACACCGACGGCTAAATTAATTAAACGGTTGTTTCGCATGTCATAATCCTTCAACACTTTTGAATCAACGTATTCTTTAGTAGCCGCATTCAACACCACTTTTGAATCAACATACTCCTTGGTGGCTGCATTCAACACCACTTTTGAATTGACATACTCCTTGGTGGCTGCATCCTTATTTTGTGTGGGAATTTTAACATCTTTAATACGTTTTTTTGCAGCGCTAAAATGCCCATTTGCATCTTTCTTCAATCCTACGTCGGGTTTAGGTTTTGTTAAGTCGGTTTCTAATTTGTTAAACTGGGAATAAATTATCTTCGGGTTCTATGGCAGCTCCCACTTTAGTCAGGCATTTATTCTGCATGTCATAATCGTTATTCGAGTCTAATATAAATCCCACCCCAGGAGTTCTTTTCACACATCTCTGCGTGTGCTTCAAAGACTGACCAAATTTATTTACCGGCATTTTTTTATTGCTGTCGGTTCTTCTTTTATATTTTTTATATAAATAAAAAAAGGAAGGGATATAAAAAGTTAGAATAAGCAAAAGACAGAAATTCAAAATGCCTCACCCTGCCTGGTGCACGCATCTGTCCAATTTGCTGGAAACAAATTCATTAGAAGTTAAGACGGAGAAGGCAACCGAGTTAAAAAATGGAGTAAAGTATACATTGTCTCCTTCCGTAGAATTCTAAGATTTAAAGGGAGTAGGTTCTCCCATTTCGAACAAAGATTCCACGCACAAGGGTTGGATTTTGCCGACGGGCTCTGAAACTCAAAATGCGTTGAAAAATCTTAGACGGTACATCTGCGAAATGTCCCAATTGACGAACATAAACCCACTTCTTTGACGATGTTCAATTATCCCAATTACTTGCACCCTGTTACATCCTGCTACCCGTTCTGCAAAAAGGCGAACGAAGATACCAACAATGCGGATAAGCCGCTCTGCCTTAGAACTTCGGTGTACAACGATATCCACAAAACTAAAGGGAAACTTAACAAAAACGTTATGGAAAAACCGTGGTTTTACTCTCCTTCGTGCGGAAGTATGACTTTGTCGGAAGTTAGTGGTAAAATTAACTCCGTGTACGTTAGCAACGACACTCTTAGCACCGTGAAACTTTGATGCAACGTAGAATACGGAGTTGCTGAACCTAACATGACCAACGATAAATTTTCTGATCGAGACTTTGAGTTTGGTTTCTGAATAAACCTAAAAAAAAACAATGGAAATTTAAATTACGATTTTTTTCGCCTCCCGCAAAGAACTAAATAAATCACACATTTCTACCCTCAAACATTAGATGCCTGATTATAGGTCCTGCAAACTGTGGGAAAACGAGCCTACTGTTTAATTTTATTTGCAACGAGGGGTGGCTAGATTACTACAGATTACATGTCTATAGAAAAACTTTGTGTCAACCAAAATACAAACCTTTACAGTCTGTATTTGCGGAAAATGGTGGAGTGGTGGGGTGAGAGATAGTGAGTTTTCACGACTCGCAAAACGATCTGATTCCTCCCAAGGAATTGGATTCTACATTTCGTAATCTCATCGTTTTCGATGATGTTATTTTGGACAAACAAAATAACATCAAGCGTTACTTCGCTCAAGGGCGCCATTCGAATGCTGATGATTTTTATTGCAGTCAGTCCTATACAAGAATTCCCAAACAGGTGATTAGAGATAAGGCCAATTTATTAATCGTTTTTCCTGTGGACGAATTAAACCTAAAACATCTGTACAAAAATCACGTCGGTCCTGACATGGAATTTCCCGAGTTTAAAACATTGTGTAGAATGTGTTGGGACGATCCGTACAGATTTTTATCGATTGACAAAACATTAAATGAAGGGCGTTATAAACGTTCGTTTTCGTGCGTAAATAAAAGAAGCCGAAAGAAAAAAGAACATGGAAACAAAACGTGAAATTGTTAAACTCAAAAAACGTTTAAGAAAATTATTTTTGGATCAACGTTTGGATGAGCAAGTACAAGAAGAATCTTTGCAAGACGTTTTTTAACCCGTTGTTAGTACTTTGAAACCAACCATCCCGAAACCAACACCTGCAGCGAGTCCTTCGAATGTAGTTGTTGGCTTTCCAACTAAAAAACGAGCGAAACGAATACGTGCTACTCCTGTAAAAACTTATAAGTCAGAGGATGATGATGACGAGGATGGGTGGGAAACTGAGGGAACAATGCACGATACGGGAAAGTTTGAATTGCAGACACCTCCCAGTTTCGTTGACCATTCGACTCCGATAACGCGAGATCCTCTCATATCTCCCAATGTATCCAAATATGTGACTCCGGCTCCGGTTATGCGGTCTAGTACAGGACCAAAAGTCACCCCCGTGCTTTCAGCAATTCAAAACAGACGCGTTTCGACACCTACAGAAATTCCAAATTTTCCCACCCTCAGATCCTTGGTTAGTCTGTTACCAGGGCAAATCATACGGCAAACGGCAAAGTATTTCCTGCTCAAATTTTTCGAAAATCCCAAGGATTCCGACCCAGTCTTTGGACTGCAATATGACATGAAAACCGGAGAACTGAGCATGGCGAATAAACCCGTAAAAATATTCGAGAACGATATAGTTGTTGGCGGTAAACAGTACCCAGGATGACAAGCACTTTGGAGTTTGCTGGTTTTGAGGGACCTGAAAGAACCTTCGTATCCTCCTGATGTCAAGGCATCTTACGCATCTCTTTAGAAAAATACGAACGCCATCTATCAAAACAACGAT
Source organism: Lithobius niger (assembly GCA_023313725.1). Taxonomy (NCBI): domain Eukaryota; kingdom Metazoa; phylum Arthropoda; class Chilopoda; order Lithobiomorpha; family Lithobiidae; genus Lithobius; species Lithobius niger. The sequence continues at coordinate 66,123 of JAHWFP010229466.1, read as the reverse complement.
CTGGGTCCTCGAAAATCCAACTCTAATCGCGGTGCCAAGTACGCAGCGATAACAGGACCTATTTGGGAGGATATGAAAACGAAGAAAAAGGGGACTGGCATGGTTTAAAAAACAAGGTATGCTAGAACGGTGGATTACAAGTACTACGACGATCCAAATGACCTGGTCAGGAGATTGACGCTTTTGTACAGATCCACCCGAGCGGGGCACGATGGTCACAGAAACGAGATCATTGAAATTTTATCAGAATTGGAACAACGACGCGTCATCACCACTCGTGAAAAAAATATCGCTTATCAAAATTTAGGTATAGGTTAAAATTTGTTTGTATACTAAAAAAAGGAAAGCAACCAAGATGAAGTTTTGTGTGAAATGTAAACGGCACACATCTAACCGACCTGAACCTCCTATTATTTCAATATTGAAAAATAACAGACGAATGGAGGCAGTGTTTTGTGATGTGTGTGGAAGCAAAAAATCATCCTTCGTTAAATCTGGGGAGGGTATCGTAAATAAATGTATGGACCATTTGCCCGCAGAATTACATTTGCCCGGGTTTCAGTATTGCGGGCCTGGAACAAAACTAGAAAAGAGATTAGCGAGAGGTGATAAAGGAATAAATGAACTAGACGAGGCGTGTAAAGATCACTATATTGCCTATTCGAAAAGTTCATATTTAAACCAGAGGCACGTTGCCGATAAAATTCTAATGTCTAAAGCTCAAAAAGTACGCAAGGATCCTTCAGTTTCTTGGAGAGAAAAATTAGTCGCATCTGTAGCAGTGGACTCTACGACGGCTGGGGTGCTTGTAGCGCCCCCGACATCCTTGGTTGACGAGTACTTCTTTGCATCAGGTTACATGGTTATTTCGACTTTTTACGATAATAAACACAGCATGGGCTACAGTCCCGGCTTGGGGGATGGAGCGTCGGTGTCCTATTCTAGGCCTAACCTTAATGCTTCCGGTAATACACTGCCACCAACGGTGGATTAATTTAATTGCTTAAACGAAGTATAAAGTTAAAATGGGCTACATAATAATTTACACTAGAAACAATTAAACTTACTAGGGAACGAACCTGAGGTTTAAAAACTCTTGGTTTTTATTTTAAAACATCAGAATGAAAAAATAAACACTTTTACATTTAAGTTCACTAGTTTCAGTCTTTACAAGTTTGCAAAAACAATATTTCAAGAATTTACATTTAGTAATTCACAATAAACAAGAACAACGATGTTTGTTCTTAAACACTTAATTTAGACAAAAAAAAGCATTTTTATCTTGGGTTCCTATCCAGGAATACCCAGCAAGCTGAACCGCGTCCGCTAAGTTACAACTATATTTGACAACTGTAGTCTTCAAGTCGTCCCACATTATTTTTCCTCGCGAGGATCAAACCGTCCCTTTGTTTACATTAAAGAATGAACAAAGTAAGAAACTGGCTTTTTAGAAAGAGATGCCTACTCTAACATTATGGTGGTAAAGACCAGCAATGCCGATAAGGCTTACCAACCATAAAGACTCCAAGCTAGAGGTTAATTTAAGTTAGACTATAAATTTAGAATTGGGGGGGTCCTAAAAGTTAAACTAGTTTACTTACAACCACTACCATTTTGCCCGGCATGGCAATCCCGGACGTGACATCTCCACACCCGACAGGCGTGACCCTTCTAGCTTGAGAGATCTGTGAGCTGTGCTAACGATTGCGTTCGGGCTGGGGTTTTATACACATAACCGGAAATTCGCGCGGACGTCGAGGGTAGCTGCGGGGGTCTGATTGGCTGAGGGCCAGGAGAACAATGGAAAGTGGGAGGAGAAGTCGGTTTTGGTGCAAAGGGTTTTGGTGCAGAGCCGTTTGAAGGAGTAAGGACATGTAAAGACGGGCCTGTTTTGAGTTTCACTCAATTGAACATTGGGAAATAGGCCTTTACTTTGAATTATTGACATGGAATGAATATTTACATGTTTTCAACGTGAATAGGCTCTGGTTAAAGCTTAGTACTTTGGTTTGGGTAATACATAAAGTATTAAATTTTACAAGTTTTAACTGAAAACTACAGTGTTGTACACCACAACTAGTTTTGGCTGGGGAGGGGGGCAAAAAAGGGGATTCGAAGTTTTAAGCACAGTTTGACTTTCGGATTGCATGGAAACAGATCTTTTATAAATATCTTTTGGTTTTTAATAGAGCAAGCTAGTAGCAACATTTGGATGGGTCAGTCGGGTTTTGTAGAGAATTAAAGCAAAACATATATACACAAAAATTTGTGTCCGGTGATTGCCGATGTCTGTGTATTTTGGACTAATGGTAGCGTTTTGGGGGCAAAAGATTATTATTAATAAAACATAAAAAGAATAAATAGATTAGCTTAGAGAATGCTATAACCCATTTAAGTTTAAGTAGAATAAATAACTTCAAAGTTAAAGGACAGGTGACGATTGCTGTGGAAATTTTTCATAAAGGTTGCAGCTGTTCAACACAATAAAAAATATCACACTTACAAAGTTATCTGTACAATTAAGTATGAGGTTAAGTACCTTCGCAGAGGAAGCTCCTCCTATTTAACACTAAGCTAATGTCTTTGGGCTTTTTGCCCTAAATAGAAGCAATAAAAATCGAAAATACAAATTACAAGTTTTAATAATGGCGGCCATGATGAAGGAGCGCTGCGTTGGTTTTGGAGTGATTTTCCAATGACAATATTGAGAGTTCAGGATAGAAAGTTTGGCTTCCTGAAGACTTGGGTAATGTGTGGATCTATTAAAGGGTTCCAAGATGGGCCGTTTCTGTCCATTATATAAAATATGGGTGATTGTCAAAGACCGAGGTCTTTTTGGCATTTGAAGCGCTCAATAAAAAAAAATGTTCCACGAGTTTTTTGATCTTTGGGGGTAATGTATCCTCTCCAATCGTTTTTCGGCAAGCCGACATTACACATCGATCGTTAAAAAATACTGCGAACAAAAATAAAATTCGGAATGTGGAAAAAAAACGAAATGGATCAACTCGTAAACGAACTTCACAAAGCAACTCGGAAAATTTTTCCGAGATGGAAAGTGATTGTACTGAGCCTAAACGATCTATGGCAGGCCGACTTGGTGGAGATGATACTGTATGCTAAGCTAAATAAAGGATTTAACTACCTACTGACTTGCATTAACGTCATGTCCAAGTTTGCCTGGGCCATTCCTCTTAAATTTAAAACCGGTCTAGATGTTACTGAAGCTTTCAAGAAGGAACTCTCAGGAGTGCCCCTAAAAATTTACAAGTCAATTTAGGTAGTGAGTTCTACAATAAAAATTTCAAAGCGCTACTTGGGCGCATAACACCAACATGTACTCTACGTACTCTGAGAAGAAAGCAAGCGTGATTGAACGTTTCAACAGAACGCTGAAAACTCGAATGTGGAAAAAATTCACCAGGCAGGGGAATTACAAGTGGATACACATTATCGACGAGTTGGTTTCGCATTACAATGACACGGTTCGTTCCACCACAGAACTGAAACCTAGGGAAGTAACCAGACGTCACGAACCGTTGCTGAGACGAACTAGTCCTAAACAACTGCTGAAGAAACCCAAGTTCGCTATAGGAAATAAAGTCAGGATTTCTGAAGTTAAAAAAATTTTCGACAAAGGATATTTGCAAAATTTTACCAACGAAGTATTCACGATCCTTAAAGTGCAAAAAAACCAACCAGTTACGTATCTTTTAAAGGATGAGTCGGGTGAACCGGTGCTCGGGAGATTTCTACGAACAGGAAATTAAAAAAACCCAAGTTCCAGATTTATTTCTAGTGGAGCAAGTATTACGTAAAAAGAGGGGGAAAGATGAAAAAATGCTTTATTTCGTTAAATGGAAGGGCTATGACTCCAAGTACAACAGTTGGACAGATAATATAGATAGTTTAATCTGAATTCACGTGCACATAAGCTAGAGTACTTACCGTAGCGTCGCAGACCCATCTCTTGTCATCGTAGGGACTGAAAGCCAACTTGTTGATGGTGACAGTTTTTAGTTCGTGCACCTCCGAACGAATGTAAGACCTCAGAGTTCTCACGACACTATTATTAAACAGCACATTCTTGTACGTTTCGTGTACCACTTGTGCTGTTTTCTTAATGCCTTTGCAGGCCATCTTGTTCTTCCCATCCGATTGTAAAATGCTGTAAAGCTTCGATTTTAAACCTACAAACTCGGAAATTGGGCACCCCGCACTCTCGTCTTTCATCTTCCCCAATACTTTTTTGTTGACGTTGGAGTGTAAGAAATGATCTTTTGGGTAGTCGGATGTGCCGAACAATGACGCATCTTCTTCCATATCTTTGTAAATATTGTCCGTTTCTATCGAATAACATAAACTGTCCGTGTCCGTGACTAGAGTTTACATCTCTCTGATCCGTACTTTTTCATCATGTGGTCATAGTGAAACCGGTAACTAATAACTTTGACAGTTCCAAGACGCTAAACCCAACCACGATGTGCTTGTTCAAGATGATGTTTGCAGGAGTCTTTGTAGATATTACCAAATCCTCGCTTAGAGAAGTGAAACTCGTGGTGTAGGGATGAGACGCGTTCTTGATAGCTTTCTCTTTCGTCGTCGCTGTCAAGACGTTGTTTCTCTTACGTTTGTTCTCTATCGTCGTACCGAAAATTGAATTATTTTGCAGTTTGTAGAGGTTTTTGTCAAAATCGTTACTAGCTGCTTGCCGTTTCTCGTTATTAAACTCTATGTAAGGTTTAAGCCAAGAGGCTTGCTTAAAGCGACTGCTCTGTGTATTTTCTTGAGAACCATGCCGAGAGAGATGTAGTATTTCAAATTACTATAGTGCACCACGTAGTTTGTCTTTGAGCGAAGGTTAGTTGCTAACTTTAGGCCTTTGTTGTACGTTAACCACAAGTCCTCGATTGCCCGACGGTTGAAAGGAAAAAGTATAGACTTTGTGATCTTGAAGTGCTCCGGGGCTAACGGGAAATCATTGTGCAATGCATGAAGCATCTCGGGGTATTCCAAGTCCACTTAAATATTAGCCCCATGTCACTCTGATCTCTGTAATTGTCGAGATTTATATCCTTGAGCTGGTCTTCCATTCGTAATCTCCAGTCGGTAGATACTCGCACATTACACAACCGTACAAGTTGTTGAAGTCCAAAAATATGATGTAAGAATTCTTTTTATCAGGGTCGAAGGTAGATAGCATATACGGGTTGTTGGCTTTAGCGTATCTTCTAGCTATAAACGAGACACCGCCGCTTATACCCTTTTCCACCATAAGATGCATGTCAATGTTACTGAAGAAATACAAAGACACTCCCGTCCTCTTGAGGGCCGCGTCCCAAGATAGGGAGGGTGTAGAAATGTAATAGGAGGGGTCCAATCCGTAACTAGCCAAACTCGTCACTCTAAAGTTTTCAATGACATCGGCTAAAAGCCCGATGTCCGTCCCCAAATACAGGTCGTCGTAATCTCCAAACGTTTTGCATTTGCCTAAATCCGAAATCTTCATCGAGTGTTGATAAGATTCGGAGCAGATCGCTCCCTTCAACAACGAGACAAATGCCGACATTGGATGTAAACACCTCTCCTCAAACACTTCCACATTTGTCAGGTATTCATAGGGAAGCTTACCTTTTCGCCTAAGGCCTCGTACGTGCTCCACGGATTCACCTTCGAAAAGCTTGTCCATAATGCTAAAGCTATTTAAGTTCCAACGATGCCGTCATAAACGCTAGACTATCTATGAATGTAAGACCGCCCAATCTCATGCTGCTGATTCTTTCCTTGTTCTTAGCGATGATCCTGACATTATGCAGAGCCGTCAAATCTTTAAACGTATTCAAAGCCTTCACGACGACATGACTCGTATTTTTCCAAATTATGCATAACAACCGCTATGTTTTTGTTCAAAGTGTAAGAAAAGTTGCACTTGCTGTGCACAGCTCCTCTAAATTCAGTGGTGGTGTGGTCGTGGTCTCGTACTTTCGTAAATCCGCTAAACTTTTCTTGGGTGGGGTGAATGCTCCTTGTTTGCAGATATGGCACACCGCAGCTTCTTTGTACAGCAACCCCTGTTCCTTAGTTAAATGTTTCATTCGTTGCTTGTGGGAATCCACGTAAGCCACGATCTTTTTCTGCTCCTCTAATATATATTCGAAGAAAACTTGCACGCAGTCTACTCCTCTGTATAATTTTTTAGAAAATACTCCGCCTAAGTGGTCAACAATCACGTAGGCAAAACTGCAAGCTTGGTGAATGTGGTTAACTCTGGTGTATGTATCGTTTCCATCGCAACTGGAGACTGGGTGCAGCGCTGCTTCAAAGTCCACATAAGCTATGTACAACCTTTTGAGTTCGTTCTTGAAATTCTAAAACCGGATAACGTCATTGTTGGGCAATGTGGTCTTTTGATATGGAACTCCCACGCAAGAAGGAAGGTGGTAGTTTTCATATCTGAAACGATTTCGAAAACCGTGTAAGCAATGCCTGCAAAAATACTTCAAGGGCTTGTTGGGGTTGAAACTCGTGATGAATTTGTTGAAGTCTTTTATCGTCACGTAGTGTCCGTTGAGAAGAAGCAAGTCGACATGATGCTTACTTTCAACTAAGGAACTCACACGATAAACGCAAGGCTTGTCATCCTCAAAACCAAAAACAGATACCGAAATGTTGTTGGCTTTTTCAAACGCCGCGATTTTGGATAAAGGAACGGGGTCCAACACACCTACAACTAACTCGTGCGCATGAGACAGATAATGTTCGTATCCCAATCACGTTACGAAGATGGAACGGGGTGTATACTAGCCAACACGGACCACAGAAAACATCTATCATCTTCACTACGCACATTAACCAGTATATCGGGACCTAGTTTGAGTGTTGGGAAGTGCTCCGTAACCTTTCCCCGCAAAAGGTCTATAAATTCCAACGCATAGTTCGGTGCACACGCATTGCTTGACAACCCATCTACTTCCTTCTATGGCAAACTGTCCAATACTATGCAGAATCTTGTTCGACATTTTCCGAAAGACCCTCCTTGCTCCCCACTCTGGTCAGGTTAGAGTTAAAATAAGCCTTAATAGTTTCCGAATTATCCGTCGCTTTTTCGAAGAGAATGCATAATCCAGTTTGAGCTTTTATGTTTATCATAAGACGTTGACATTGTTCTAAAAGATTCCAATATTTGTCCTCGTATTGTTGCAACAAAATCAAGGGCTCGTAGTGCATTTCATCCGACTTAAAATCCCGCTTGAAAGTTTAGAAAGTTAAGAAAGTTGAAAGCATCTTGCACTAGATCAAATCCTGCTAATTCCAAACTGAAAGGCGTCACCTCGAGTTCGGTATCGTCTGTCACCTCCGTCTTGTCTTTCAAATCAAAAATCATGTAGGAGAAGGCCTAGTCGATTCTGGTATCCTCTATTATAGGCACGACTAGAGATCTGACATTGTCGACAATGAGGTTGAAATTTGTGGGTATTTGAGAAATTATTTCTTTTTTCAACACAGGTTTGAGTTTGGGAAAAGACAATTTACGTATCTTTTTTGAAGACTCTCCAATTTCCATCGCACGTTGTTTTACAGCCCCAACACACTTGTGCCATTTATACGCAAGCTAATTAAAGTAAGTCACACCGCACGATTTGCAGCTCACGTTACATTTTCCTTCGTGACGCCTTTCGTGTCTCCGTTTGTACTTATTGTTCCTGAACGTCTTTTCGCAGTATTGACAAAAGAAAATCTCATTGTCAGACATCTTTCGTTTTTTTCTTCATCAATCATTGTTGGTCCTTTTTTTTTTATTTACCGAAACTGTCTCTTCGTTCGTCGGAAGAGATGAATGTGAATCCTGGTATGAACCGTAGCTTTTGCTAAATCGGAAAAAATACTTCCGACAAGCTTCGCAGGAATATGCACATTCAAACTTGATTTTTTCAAGCGTGATCATTTTTCCATCGCATCGGTCGTTGTGTGCCAAAACTTCATCGTAAGAAGAAACGAGTCCTCCGCAATCGAGACAAGTAAAGTTTAAAATGCAAGGCTTCTGAAAATGACTTTCCACTTCTTCTCGCGATAAAAACTCAACTTTGCATTTCTGGCACTGGAACCTCGAGACCACTTTGTACTTGGCAGCCATGGTTGACATGAAGATTGACGGAATTATCCGCGCCTTTTATACCCACTACTCGTTCCCCGTATCAAATGGTCCACGCACTAGAAAGTCACACCTCTCATCCGTAAAAAAAAAAATACGCGTAACTTGTGAAAAATGCCCACCGTGCTTTAAAAAAAAACAACCCGCACAAAATATTCAAATAGCACGGGTTTTCCTGACGAGTAACCCAACGAGAAAGTTTTTTACACGCCGGACTCGTCAACACTTTTTAAATGCAAAAAATTAGGAGAGGACCTGCAGGGGGGACCGGGGGGTTGCTCAAAAGGGCCTGCTTTCCACCAAATTTTCCTCAGTGGTTTCTGAGAACATTGGGGAATATTTAGCTGCTTTAAAACTTATGACTAAATCTCGTGACTTTAACAAAATCACTGATATTAACAGTGAGATGATAAGAGACCGACTGATAGGAGGAATTTATTCTGAGGTTATTCAGCGAGAATTATTGAAAAAGACCCTGAATTTAAAGGATACAACATCCCTGTTATTATCACTAGAATCCGCTAAAACTGATCAGAATGTTCTGAGAAGTCACTCCAAGTCCTTAAATTACTTAGCTAAAAAATTAAGCAAGAACCAGAATAAGCCAAAATCTTCTAAAGATTTTATTTGCTATTGCTGTGATAATTCTGGCCACGTAAAAACCCGGTGCAAATACCGTGATTATACTTGTGGCAGATGCCATACTGTTGGCCACTTAAAAGCCGTGTGTAGGAAAAGCAGTAGTCGTACTAAAAGTACTACCAAGTCATTTGAGGATATTAAGCCCAGTACTAGCACGAATTTTAAGTCTAGGCCTAAAGGTCAGCAGAAATATAGCTATAAGAATCTAATTCACAAATTAGAACGTGAATCTGATAGTGAGTCTAAAGATGCGGGAATGTTGTAACCGAAAATTCTGAGTCCGGTTCAGAAGCTGACAGTGGATCTGAAAATAATTATTTAGTGTTAAAAAACAACACTCTTGGAATAAGTCAGGCTGTGGACCAGATTTCAATTCCCCTTCAAACCAATAAAATAATCACAGTTGTTAATTCTATGAAAATCCATAAGTGGAAAATGCCAGTCTGCCTAAATGGTGTCAATCTTGAAATGGAACTTGATTCCGGGGCAGATGCATCCATTATTCCTATTGAGAGGCATCAGAAATATTTTGCGGATTGTCTCAAAGTTCATTCCATATTTTATACACTCAAACACAGACGGAATTGAGAACACGATTTACACTGTAAGTCTGAAGGTTGAAGTCAAAGATCAAATTGAACACATGGATGCTTTAGTTTCCAAACTTTATAAACCTGCATTAATGGGAAAGGATTGGCTTTATATTTTTCGGGTTGATTTCCATCCATATCCTGCAAACAAAAGTTAAACCTAAGAAAAGTGTAAAGCAAATTAAAACTAGTATTACACCAGTTGACGCTTCAGAAATAGTAAAGGGTTTCCCTGAGCTATTTAGTGAAGGTATGGATAAATTTAAGAATTACAAAGTTAAGATTCATTTAAAACCTGATGCAAAGCCTGTGTACTGTTGTGTTAGACCAATTCCGTTAGCACTTAAAGAAAAGGTTAACCAAGATATTCGCAGGTTAGTTGGCCTTGGAATTCTAGAGCCTGTGGTGTTCTCCTATAGTCGTAGTTCATAAACCGGATGGTCAAATCTGGGTGATAGGTGATTACAAGACCACCGTGAACCCTCAATTAGAAGTTGACCACTATCCGGTCCCCACAGCCGCAGAAATATTTAGTTTTCATCAGGTAATTACATTTTCTCCCTTATCGACCTCAAGGATGCCTTTCTGCAGATTGAACTCGATAAAGAGTTACAAGAAGCTTTAACAATAAATACTCTCCTGGGTTTATTTCGATGGCTGCGTGTACCTCTGGGCCTAGCGTCCAGTCCTGGAATTTTCCAGAGGGTCATGACAAAAATCACTAGTAAAATCCCCAAATGTCTCCCATTCTATGATGACATCCTAGTGAGTGGGAAGGGGGCCAGGCATGACGATTCCTTAAATAAGCTGTTAACTTCTTTACAAGATGCAGAGGCCAAACTTAAGATCGCGAAGTGCAAGTGCAAATTGTCACGGCCTGAATTGAAATATTTAGGCCACATGATCAATGCTGAAGGCCTGCATACTCTCCCTGAGGTAATTAAAGCTGTAACAAATGCTCCTAACCCAACCTGTATTCAAGAGCTACAGAGCTTTTTGGGTTTTGTAAACCATTACTCGAAGTACTTACCAAACCTTGCTCATATTCTGTCACCAGTAACTCGTTTGTTAAGCCCCAATGTGAAGTGGGTATGGGGGGCAGAATGTGACCAAGCTGTGAGTAAAGTGAAAGAACTCTTTATTAAATCCAAAGTTTTAGTTCATTACGATCCAAAATTAAAACTGAAGCTCGTTTGAGATGGCTCACCTTACGGAATAGGGGCGTGCCTGATGCATGAGTAGTGGTAAAATACGATATTCGGTTACACATATATACCCCCACTTACGGTCACGTGATAAAAGTGGGGGTAATGATGCACTTCCGATCATCTGTTGAAAAGTGGGGTGTCACTTCCATTTTTCGTCAATCTGGAGGACGGTGAAAAAGTGCATTTTACTATCTGTTTTCCGGCTTTCGTCGATCTGGAGGACGATGGAAAGTACTTTTTGCTTCTTCCTATGATGTCACTTCCGGTCATGTGATCAAAGTGGGGGGAATGATGCACTTCAGATCACATGATGAAAAGTGGGGGTGTCTCTTCCATTTTTTTCGTCAATCTGGAGGACTGTGGAAAAGTGCTTTTTACTATCTGTTTTCCGGCTTTCGTCGATCTGGAGGACGATGGGAAAGTACTTTTTGTTTCCTCCTATGATGTCACTTCCGGTCACGTGATCAAAGTGGGGGTAATGATGCACTTCAGATCACATGATGAAAAGTGGGGGCGTCAGTTCCGGATTTTTCGTCAATCTGGAGGAGGATGGGAAAGTGCCTTTTGCTACCTTTTTTCATTCTTCATCAATATGGAGGTGGGTGGGAAAGTGCTTTTGCTATCTTCTATGACGATACTTCCGATCACGTGATCAAAATGGGGGTAATGACATCACTTCCGGTCATGTGATGAAAGTTGGGACGTCACTTCCGGTTTTCATCAATAAGGAGGAGGGTGCCTTTTGCTACTTTTTTTTCGTTTTTGTTGATGGGGAGGACGGTGGGAAAGTGTCTTTTTTCTTTGTTGTGGAGAGGATCATGCGTAGGGTACAGCCTGGGGGACCTACATCCCGAACCGTTTCGCTCTGAGACCGACAGTTCTCGAGTTATCAGGGTGGGCCAACTTGCCGAAATTCGAGGTACCCGATTTCCGGGGTGGGCTACACGTAGGGCGTAGCTCAAGGAAGTCAAACCCCGAACGGTTTCGCTATAGGACCGACGGTTCTCGAATTGCGGGCATATTTCGGATTTTGGAACTGTGCCAATTTATTTTTTTCGGTGGCCAAAATAATTTTTGACCAGTCCAACTGATAGGTGAGGCCAAGTGCGGGTGGGGTATCATCCATGGGGGTCATATTTTACTCCGTTTTGCTCTAAGATCAACGGTTACCGAGTTCTAGGCATTTTAAATAATTTCGGAACCTGGGGGCCATCTTAGAAAAAATGGCGGCATTTCCGGTTCCGGGCCAAGATGGAGGCATTTCCAGTTCCGCTTCCGACAGGATGTGACGTCATTCAAAATGGTGGTACTTCCAGTTTACATGGGGGCGACCATCTTGTCTGTCTGTCTGTCCTCTGAATCTGCCAAATCGCATTTTCCTACTACTTACTTCCTGTTGTGACATCACTCCCTGTATGACGTAACTTCCTGTTATGACATCAAAATTCCTGTATGACGTCACTTCCTGTTATGACATCACTTCCTGTTATGACATCAGATCTTGTATGATGTCATTTCCTGTTATGACGTCACTTCCCGTTATGATGTCACTTCCGGTTATGACATCACTCCTTGGATTTGTACTAAGTTTGTGTTTTGTGTGATATCAAGGATATTAGTCTTAGTGACGCCGTGAGTTTAGGTGATATTGAAAAACCTTTAAACAATCAATTGTTATTAGTAGTGGAGAGTGTTTTGAACCAAACTCTGATGTATTGAGAGTTATAGTTGATTTTTAAAGTACATTTTTGTAAGTTTACACCCATAACCGTTACGGTCAGTCCAGTGAGTTAGGTGTCAAAACAAAATTCGAGAAAATATAGTCCAGATGTAGTTCTGGACTCGAACACACGGCCTCCCGGCCTTGGTGCAGTTGGGCAGGGCTACATGCACCATATCATATGTGCAACTTCTAATATGGCGCATATAGCCCTGCCCAACTGCGCCAAGGCTGGGAGACCGTGTGTTTAAGTCCAGAACTGAATCTGGACTGAATTTTCTTCGTCGGAAATATTCCCATGATGCATCATACCAATAAAGTTGGCACAGTTCCAAAAATAAAATAAATTGGCACAGTTCCAAAAAAAAAAAAAATGGTACTGTTTCAAAAATTTAAAAAGTTGGTGCAGTTCTAAAATAAAAATTTTTTGGGGGGAGGACCCTATATAAGGCGAGATCAGACGAGGAAAATTCAGTCCAGATGCAGTTCTGGACTCGAACACACGGCCTCCCAGCCCTGGTGCAGGTGGGCAGGGCTACATGCATCATATGAGTAGGGAATCTCCACTACTGGCTCCCCTCTTGGGTGGTAGTAATAAATTTCCATTTATTTTGTTAGTCCTATGTAAGGAATATTCATTTTTTTTAAAGTGTATCTGCTAAATTTTAATTCGTCTTTTTTTTAGAAACTCTAATTTATCTCGTCATTTTTTCCTCGTGTTTTTTTTTGGGGAAAATTATTAACGTATGTAATAAAAGAATAATAATAAAAGGAATGAACGATTTTTCTTTCAAGAAAAAGAAAATGAATTCAAAATCATTGTTTACGTGTGCATACTGTGGACAGGTCTACACAACTCAGCAAGATTTGATCCATCATCTTCCCAACCATCGATCCGACCTTCGACCAGAGTGTTTACTCTTCGAAAACGAGTTGAAAGGTATTGAAGGTGCTAGTTGGTGCATGATGGTACGCATTGAATTTATTTCTGTAAAATTGAATCAATCTAATCGCTCAATCTACTGTATTGTCTGCTTAAATATCTTATCACGACTTGCTTGGATCAACTGACCAACTGTAAATTTCAACTGTGTTTAGAGGGAGATTTTACCAGGGATTCCAACACCGTGCGAGCCTATTTCTGGTCCCTCTATAGAGCTATTTACAATAAATTTGATGTGTCGAAAATCTTGGAGGATGCTTGCAAAAAATACAACGATACAACAAAATACAACGATAGAAAAAGGTAGTGGTTGGCGCTTTTTGAAAGTTTGGGGTATAACCGTAAAAGTGGCAAAAATCAATCCTTTTTGCCCTAGTTCTTTCTTGCCCTTGCCGAGTGCATTACGCAAGAAAAGCGAAGATATAGTGAATGTGGAAAATTCTGACAAAAAGTGCTTTCTATATTCCGTTTTAGCCACTAAAATGAAGTGCTACGAAACCGAAGTTAAATATTACGAACCATTTTTGAATACCGTAGACGATTCCATGGTGACGTTCCCCGTGAGTCTACGGCAAATTGATTCCTTCGAACGAGTCAACAATTTGTCCATTAACGTAATAGTAGGGGAGCATATGTAATTTCGTGGCAGTTTTCGTGATGAAAAGGTGGGACCAGTTTTATTTCGTCGAAAACAACTTACAAATGAAGAATTTCCATGGTGCCACTCTCTGATGTGTGGCGTGTAATATTGATGACGTCATCAAAATGGCCGCCATCACAATTCCTTAAATCCTCAATATCTTCAGTATTTATGGACGGAATTTAATTTTTTAGGAATCATTGGAAAGATAATCTTTAAACCTAAACAAAATTTCCCTATAATATTTACTCTGAAGTCAATAGTTTCTGCGGTATTTTGATATTTATGCCAAAAAAGACAAAATTACATCACTAACGTTAATTCTCCACACTAGTTCTACACACTTTTCGTCAGAAATAAATGGAATTGGTTTGGTTTCATCAGTAACTGCCTCAAACCTGTTAATTTGCATGGTGCTACTCATACATGTGACAAAGCACTGATGACATCATCAATCGATGGCCACCTTCAAGATGGCCGCTACATGACCCAGTGTAATGCAAGGGTGGTATCTCTCGTGTTACAAGAAGTGCACTCACAATGGTCATCTTGATAGATTACAGACCAGATACAAAAATCAACTGGAAAAACCTGAAGATGCTGGCAAGAGCTCAGTGGGCATGAAGGAGTTTCCCTGTACAAGATCACGAAGTACTGACACACGACTGAAAAAAAGATACCTGCTTCTTTTGTGATAGACCAGAAGTAAGGAAACATCCACTGCATACTGTTTCTACAGAAGACGTATGTCAGAAGATCTATAATGCAACACAGATGAGTGATAACTGCCAATGGAAATTGAAGCTGAGTGGGTGCATCGATCCAAAAGATTCTCATGCATACGACATCGCATATCACAAAACATGTACACAATGTTTTGCGAAGTTCAGAAAAACCTTCTGAAACATCACTTAATGTGCTACAATGTGCAAGTCAGGTTGAATTCATTGACAGTTTAATGGAGGCCCTTTTGGAAGGTAAAATTATCACAATGGCAGACACTGAAAGACATTACATGGAAATTTGTTACTCAAAATGCGTTAAAGAGAAATATATAATGTCGAGAAAATTTCTGAAAATGCTTATCGAAAATGAACTTTTTGACATGGACGTTGTATTCAGCAACCCAGTCTCTAAGAACCAGTCACAGCGTATTTCCTTGAAATCTGTTAATGATGCTGTGCTATCACAAGCAGAAGCAAATTCCAACATGAATTCAAATGTGAAGACTTTATACCAGGCTGGTAAATTACTACGTAAAACCATCCTGATGGAGGAGAAGTGGAAATTTACCGGTTCTATCCCCCAAGAAGAAGTTACTAAAGCAATACCCCTAGAAGTGTTATCCTTTTTTAAATGGTGTATTGTTAGGAGAAGAATGTTTGACACCATGCAGGTTGAAAACAAACACGTGAACCAGAAAGCTGCTGTTTTATCACAAACTCTTATGTACGAGTGCCTTACAGAAAGACAAGACTCATACTGTAGCTCAACTTTGGTAAAATCAAGACACAAACACGAACTTCCACTTCAGGTTGCTGTTGGCCTAACTGTACATTCTGAAACTCGCAGCAAATTCCTTGTACAGCTTATACATGGTCTGGGATCTTCAATCGACTACAATAAAGTTCTCCGTCTTGAGACAGCATTGGCTAATGAGGTTCTGCATCGCATGGAAGACAATGGAGGAATATACGTACCACCCAACCTTGTGAAAGGGAGATTCATCTATTGTGCTGCAGATAATTTGAACTTCCTTGAGGACATGCCTAATGGAAAGGGAACCCTTCATGCAACTGTTATGACTTGTTACCAAGAATGCCATGACCAAGATAATTTACAGTCTACAACATTAAATGATGCATGCATGCCAAATCGTTCACTACAGAACCTGCCCTATTACATGACAGATTTTATTGCCTATAATGACCCAAAATTCCTAAAGCCAAAAAGTACAGTTTTTAAGCAATCTGTTATCAACAGTAAATCAAAGGACTTGAAATCTTTGAGAGAAGTTGACTTGGCATGGTGTCAGCGCAAAACTAGAAGTATAGCAAATGCTGCTACTTTGACCGTGGTGATCTCAAAATCTGCAAGCAAGGCTCGTGGTGAGATAATGGTTAGTGACTCCTAAAATCAACCTACGAAAACAAATTCTAATCCTCAGCTTGTTCCAACCTGGACTGTGTTCAATTCGGAATTGCAAGATGTGCCTAAGCAGTTAACTCGTGTATGTGTTCTACCTATAATTCCAGCCACCCCAACAGATCGTTCAGTCCAAATTACTTTTCTGACATCTCTAGAAAATTTAACAAAACTTGTTTGTGTGTTCTGACATTTGATTTGGGTCTATACGGTCCTGTGCAGCAACTAATAATGTCTCAACAGTCACTTCGCAATAGATTTGTCTTACTGCCCGGTGAACTGCACATATGTATGGCTCTGCTACGTGCCATTAGAAATTTTATTGATGGATCTGGTATTCCTGAAACGTGGGATGTCTTGTACAGCGAAAGCACTGTGCAACAAATCATAACAGGAAAGCACATTTGACGTGCTGAAAAAGCTCACAAGCGTACTCTTATCGCACTGTATGACTGCTACCTGGAAATATTCTTCAAGAAGTATCTGTGTCCAGAAATTCTTGATAAGGATCAAATGCTGCAATATACGAGACTTGTTGGCAACTATGGAGAAACACAACATTTCTGAAAAAATAAAAGAGTTTGACAGGGTTCTAGGAGAGAGTAACCCAACTATAAAAATGATAAGGGAATATATGACAATGGTAGAATCAATGTTGCAGGTAATAAGGTCTGTAAGAGGAGGCGATTGGAAAGGGCACCTTTCATCAGTAGAAGTATTCACGGGGTACTTCTTTGCATTAGATTTGCTTAATTACTCTGTGATGATGGCTTACTATCTTGCAGAAATGAGTGCATTGAAAGAGTCAGATTCAGAAATATGGGAAGAGTTTGAAAAAGGAAACTGGGTTGTTAGCAAGACAACCATTCCGTTTTGTGCTCTTGGAGCTGATGAAGCACTTGAACATCAAAACAGAGCTTTGAAGGTTACTGGAGGTCTGATAGGCATAACACAACACCCTAGGGCACTTGCACACTATTTTTTAACAGCTCCACAAATATCTGAAGCAACATCAAGTATGGTCGGGATGTCGGAGCAGTCATCACCAGACAAACACCACGACAACTCTAAGGAAGCAGTAAACAGGGAGGATGTTGCTATAAACAAGTTGCGTGTTGAACTTCAACGGCTTGGCAATCCATTTTCATATGATGGACCTGAACTTGTTAACATCGCAACCAAGTGAAAGTGTTACAAAAGACGTAGGTCAGCTTCATACTCTTGTTGTTGCACTGTATGAAGAGTTTAAAACACAAAGACTCAGTTCTGAAACTAGAACCATAAATTTATGGGAGCCCTATTAAGAAGAACAAACTAAATCTGTGTACCAGCGCCAAGAAGAAAATAAAATTAAAAGTGGTTGGTACTGTTAAAGAGTTAAAAGCAGACAGATCATTATTTGCCCGACTACTTGTTGTAAGTCGATCCCAACGTCAAGTAGATTTACGAGAGACATTAGGGACCTACGAATTCTCTGCTGTACCACGATCACTATTTAATGATGATGGCACTATGCATCTTTGACAGCAAAAAAGCAAACTGATTGAAATCTTGAAGTCAGTTCCACCCCCACCATCACCGCAAAGCAGCAGTAGAAACAGCGAACAAACAACTCCAACACCACTAATTATTACTAGTACTCCACAAGAAAGGGAACTCTCTGTTGCAATAGTTGATGGTATGGCAGAGTTACAAGCTATGGAGAAATCAAAACAAACTAAGACATGCAAGGATTTGGCCGAATCATTTACTGAAAAGATGCAAAAAAAGTATGGAGAGTATAATGAAATACACTTAGTGTTCTATACCTACAAAGAAACTCGCTCAAGAACTTCACAAGAGAAAAGAGGTTGCACGGTGTAGCACCAACCCAGTACAAAATCATGGACAGTACAAACATAGCTAATGTTAGTATGAGGAAGCTGCTTTCACACATTAGCACCAAAGATGAAATGGCTGCTTATCTAGCTGAAAAAATGCTCCAGCATGCAGATACCACCAAAGTAAACTTCGTATGGTATGGCGTACAGAAGTGGCCGCTTCTCATTGTTCCTGGCTTGTCTTCACAGTACACAAGAAGAGGCAGATACGAAAATTATTCTTCATGCTATCAATGCCACAGATATAGAGGAGCTACAAAACTCTATATATTTGCACAGGACACGGATGTTTTGGTTCTTGCTGTAAGAAGGTAGCCACGACTTCCCCCTCAATCTTACTTTGTGCCGACAGCAAAAAAGATTATTCCACTTGCAGATGTATTCTTATCACTAGGCTCCTTGAAAGCTTCGGCACTGCCTGCATTTCACGCATTGTCTGGATGTGACAGTACTGGTACTTTGTCAGGGAAAGGTAAAATTTCATATTGGAAAGCATTCACTACAGCAACTGAAGACACCCTTTCGGCATTGATTTCGCTAGGAACACAAGAAGTAATTCCTGAACTAGCACTGGACAAATTGGAAGCATTCATTTGCCAAGTGTATCAGCCCAGAAGTAATGTAACTAAACTAGCAGAGTAGCGCTGGTATATGTTTTCTAAGAAGCAAACAAGCTGGGAAAAGTTACTACCTACAAGAAGTGCATTTTTGCCTGCAATGCAGAGAGTCAACTACCAGGTCATGATCTGGAACCAAGATGACCAGCCACAGCCTACAATTCCATCTCCCATTGGACATGGCTGGATCATGGAGGATGGAGTAATAGCTCCTATTCTCTTTGAAATGCCATGTGCTCCAGATTCGATTCTGCAGCTGATAAGATGTTCATGCATAAAGAATAGATGCTGCGCTCCATGCAAATGTTTAGCAAACAACCTACCATGCACTGAAATGTGGGAATGTGGAGGAAACGACGATCTATGTGATAACAACGATTCACACACTATAACAGACCTACCATACTCTGAAAATGAAGAAGATTTAAGTGAAGATGATGTTGATCACAATTAATGATTTAAAAAAAATAGTTTCTCCATTTTTTAATTTAAAGAGCTCCTTCAGCTTTAAGAACTTAACATTTGTATTATCATAGTTATAGAGTTGCTTATCTTTGGCATAACGGTCGAAATATCACAAGAGCTACTGGCACATTAATATTATAGGCAATTTTAGGGCCTTCATGAATTTTGATTCTAGCTGAGTCCAATGCTGCATTTCGTATTACGAATTTTGATAATCGACATCTTGATGGCCGCCATCTTGATAATATCATTACTTCACAACACGTATCACTGAATAGCACCATGATAATTATTTCCCTATATGCAGTTTCTGATGAAACAATACGAGTTCCAATTATTTCTGACGAAAACGCATTAAAATTAGGAGTACAGGATTAACATCAGTGACATAATTGAGTGTTTTTTGCATAAATATAAAAATGTCACAAAAACGATTGATTTCAGAGTGTATCATACAAAAATTTTGTTTAGGCTTAAAATTTATCTTTCCAACGAGCCCTAAAAAATCAAATTCCGTCCATAAATAAAGAAGATACTGACGATTTCATGAATTACAATGGCGGCCATCTTGATGACGTCATCAATATCATACGCCACACATCAGAGAGTGGCACCATGGAAATCCTTCATTTGTAGGTCTTTTTCAGTGAAACAAAACTAGTCCCACCTTTTCATCATGAAAACTGCCACGGAGCTCGTTTTTTCGACATATGCTCCCCTACTATAATTTCTTACAAGGGATCGATAGGGTTACACCCGGTGAGAGTGAACAAAAATATGGAAGGAGAACTAATTGACCTGTTACTAATAGCCGACGAAAAAGGAAATACTCATTACTGCTCCATCCTCGATATTGATAGGGTACTCCGATTTCGAGGTGTTGGAAGTAACAGGAAATTTTACTGTCATAACTGCTTCACTGCCTTTGGTAAAGAACAATTCATGATGGAGCACACCAGTAAATGTGTGAGATTGAATAGGGCGCAAGTACTCACTTTCTTACCACCCGGCGCTAACACGTTAAAATTCCTACACTATGATAGACGCAATCCTCATCCTCGGGTAATTTATGCAGATTTCGAATGTATGCTCAGACCCGTGCAAACTAGTAGCACCGATCCATCCTCGAGTTCGTCTACTAAAGTCAGTTTGCATTTGCCTACTAGTTTTGGCTACGTTGTTGTTGGTCCAGAAAATGAAATCGCTAGTCAAAAATTCAACCTCGGCGAGGACGCAGTGGATAAGTTTTACGAATGTATGAATAGCGAAATTCAAAAGTTTGCCTCGATTATCTCACGACCGAAACATCTGATGATGACTGCCGACGATGAAATTCGGTTCTCGAAAACCGATACTTGTTACTACTGCAACAAAGTCATCATCTCCAATAAAGTGAGAGATCACTGCCACTTCACGGGAAAGTTCAGAGGTGCTTCTCACGTTAAATGCAATCTGGAGGCTAGGACAATAAATACTACCCCGGTCGTCTTCCATAACTTGGAAGGTTACGATATGCATCTACTGATTTCTGCGACGGAAAACTTCCCTTCGGGAGTAGACGTTCTTGCTAGAAACACCGAGCGTTTCATGAGTATGACCATTACGCGGTACTTTTCCTTCGGTGGAAAGGATCTTTTGGTAAGGTTACGGTTTTTAGACAGTTATAGTTTCCTATCTTCCTCGCTCGAAACTTTGGCTAAAAACCACAAGAAAGATCGACCTTCCCCATCTTAAAAACTGCTCTCGATTCGGTAGACTGGTTCGAGCCAGAAGCGAAAAAGGAAGAAATCTTGGATTTATTGACGCAAAAAGGCCACTACCCGTTATAGTACGTGCAGTCTATGGATGTGTTTGATGACCAGGAATTACCTCCTAAAGCAGCATTCTTCTCCTCTCTACGAGGCGAAGGCATCACCGACACGGAGTACGATCATGCAACGTCAGTTTGGAAGTTGCTGAAGGAAAAGGTTTTTAAAAATTACCATCTCGTATATCAGATGATCGACGTGTATCTTCTAGCCGACATTTTTCAGACTTTCAGGGAAACTTGCTCGGTCAATGACAGCATAGATCCTTGCTACTACGTATCCACACCAGGGTTTAATTGGGCAGCCGCGTTGAAAAAAGGCAAAGCCGAACTAGAACTGTTTACGCACAGAGGAAAGCATAACTTTATAACTTCCAGTATCAGAGGTGGAACAACTTTTGTGTCGAAAAGGCATTCGATCGCCAATAACAAATATCTACCAGATACTTATAACGAAAATTTATCTAGTCTGTAGTTAGTCGATTTGGATATCAACAACTTATACGGGCTAGCCATGATGGAATTCCTTCCCTACGATCGATTCAGCTGGTTGACGAGGAAAGAAATTCTTGAATTTCGCTTGGCATCGGCCGAAAAAGATTCGGAATACGGCTATATATCTGAAGTGGACTTGGACTATCCGCCCGAGCTACACGACGATCACAACGATAATCCTTTAGCGCCGGAAAAGTTTAAAATAATGCCGAAACTCGAGTCTCCCTTTATGAAAGAAATGGCAGGAAAAAGGAGATCATTTCTACTTCCAAACTGACAACAAATCTGATCCCGAAGAAAAACTATGCAGTTCATTACAGGAATTTACAATTCTACTTGAATCACGGTTTAATTTTGAAAGGTATTCACAGAATTCTAAAATTTCGTCAGAAGCAATGGCTAAAATCTTACATAGAATTTAACACCGAGAAGCGTCAACTCGCAACGACGACGTTCGAAAAATACTTTTTCAAACTGAAAAATAATTCGGTGTTTGGAAAAACGATGGAAAACAAATCGGAGCATTTATCCGTGAAGTTGTCCGATAATCAAAAAAAATCTGTCAAGTACAACACTCTGCCACACGTGGATTCATTCAAGATCTTCAATGAAACTCTCATACAAGTAAACTTGAGACTTCGTAACATCGAGTGCGACTTACCGACTTACTCCGGTTTTTACATCCTCGAACTTTCCAAACTCACAATGTATGAATTTCACTAAGAGTTCATGCGTCCAAAATATGGAAACCGAGCGTGTTTACTTTTCACGGATACCGACAGTCTGTTCTATGAGGTAGAGACTGAAGATTTTTACCGGGACATGGAAATTGAGTCAGATAGATTCGATACCAGCAATTATGATCCATCACATCCTCTGTATAGTATTAA
The DNA here is from genome assembly GCA_023313725.1 of Lithobius niger. Lineage (NCBI taxonomy): Eukaryota > Metazoa > Arthropoda > Chilopoda > Lithobiomorpha > Lithobiidae > Lithobius > Lithobius niger. The sequence goes on along the minus strand of JAHWFP010229466.1, from coordinate 43,929 downwards.
AAACAAACAAGTCCTGGGGAAAATGAAAGATGAGACGGCAGGCATCCCGGTGAAAGAATTTGTAGGCTTGAAAGCAAAAGTGTACTCAGTTTTAGCAGGGAAAGAGAGTATTAGAAAGGCTAAAGGGATTAATAAAGCGGTTATCCAAAAAAGTCTCAGTCACGAAGACTACAAAAAAGCGCTATTTTCTAAAACATCGTCGAAAGCCACGTGGATGAGCATTCAAAGTAAGGATCATCAGCTTGCTACGGTTGAAATTTCAAAATCTTCCGTATCTCCTTACGACGATAAGAGATTCGTGTTGGATGACGGAATAAATACGTTAGCGCACGGTCACTACAGAACGGGTATAGCGCATGATTTTATAGACGGTATAATCAATCCGATGGAGGATGAAGAAGGTGAAGAGCAAGCTTCGCTGGAGAAAGATGAGGAAGAAGCATCAGCCACTGAAATACCAAAACGAAGCGAAGAAGAAAAAATAGTGAGTAATAAGAGGAAATGAGCCGCGGTTGCTCGTAAGAAACGTGCGATAGAAACTGTCGAACAGAGAAAAACTAGGTTGGAGAAACGTGCGACGGAAACTGTCGAACAGAGAAAAGCTAGGTTGGAGAAAATGGCCGCTGCTTTTCGTAAAAAACTTGCGACAGAAACTGTCGAACAGAGAAAATCTTGGTTGGAGAAATGGCCGCCGCTAAAAGAAGAAAATTAATATTCAGACGAACTGCTAATATGGTCTGTTGTACTTAAAAATCAAGCAGAAAGTATTTAAAAAGATAAACTGCTAATGTTAACAGTCCAGCTATTAAATTTTCAATCATATCCCTTCCACTTAACGAAGTATAGCATTTTCTCATCTGTACCTTTCTTAATACTTTCTCCACTAAAAATAAATCGGGGACGAGAGTTTTTTGAATTTTTTGTTTCGTAGAAACCTCCGAGCACCGGTTCGTTCAATTCGTCTTTTAATAGATAAGTAACAGGTTCGGTTTTTTGGACTTTACGGATTGTGAAAACTTTGTCAGTAAAATTTTGTAAATAACCTTTAACAAAAATTTTCTTAACTTTAGAAATTCTGAATTTGTTTCCTACAACAAATTTGGGTTTTTTCAACGATTGTTTCGGTTTAATTTTCAGTGACGATTCGTGACGTCTTGTTACTTCCCTTGGTTTTAATTTAGTTGTCGAGTGAACCGTGTCATTGTACCGTGAAACTAACTCATCAATAATGCGTATCCATTGGTAGTTCCCCTGCTTGGTGAATTGTTTCCACATGCGAGTTTTCAGCATTCTGTTGAAACGTTCTACAACGCTCGCTTTCTTCTCAGAGTGGGTAGAGTACAGGTTGATGTTGTGACGCTTAAGGAGTGCTTTAAAGTTTTTATTGTAGAATTCACTGCCTAAATCAACTTGTAAATTTTTAGGGGGTGTCGTTCCTTCGAGTATCTTTTTAAAGGCTTCCGTAACGACTACACCGGATTTTGATTTAAGTGGAATGGCCCAAGAAAACTTGGACATGACGTTAATGCAAGTCAGTAGGTAGTTAAATCCTTTATTAACGTTAGAGTAAGGTATCATTTCCATCAAGTCCGCTTGCCATAGATCATTCAGACTCCGCACAATCACTTTTCGCCTCGGAAAATGTTTCCGCGTCGGTTTGTGGAGTTCGTTTACGAGTTGATTCATTTCTTTTTTTTTTCTTCCCATTCCGAACTTGAACTTCGTCCCCATGATTTTTTTAACGATCGCAGCAGCTAATTTTTCTCTAAAAGGGGTCGAAGGATCCTTACGTACTTTTCGAGCTTTAGATATAAGAATTTCATCGGCGACGTGCCGTTCGTTTAAATTCGAACTTTTTGAGTAGGCAATGTCATGTTCTTTACACGCCTCATCCAGTTTATTTATTCCAGGATCCCCTCTAGCTAATCTCTGGTTTAGCTTTGTTCCTAGTCTGCAATATTGATATCCGGGTAAATGTACTTCTACCGGTAAATGGTCTACGATTTTATTTAAGATTCCTTTAACAGACTTGATGAAGGAAGCTCATTTCGTTCCGCACACTTCGCAAAAGTAGACTTCCATGCTTCTGTTATTTTTCGATGTAATAATAGTAGGAGGTTCGGACCGGTTAGGTGAGGATCGCTTACATTTCACGCAATTCTTCATCTTGGCCTCTTTTTTTATTATACAAATTTTTTTTATTGTAAACCTAAATTCTGATAAGCGTTCTTTTTTTCTGGGGCGGTGATTACTCGTCGTTGTTCCAATTCCGATAAAATTTCTATCATTTCGTTCCTGTGACCGTCGTGACCCGCTTGGGTTGACCCGTACAAAAGTCTCAGTCTTTCGACCAGATCGTTAGGATTGTCATAATACCTGTGATCCACCCTACTCCCGGTTTTTTTTACCATACCAGTTCCCCTTTTCTTCGTTTTCATACCCTCCCAGATAGGACCGATTATCAACGCGTACTTGGCAGTACGATTCGACTTAGGTTTTCGAGTGCCCGGATCGTTGTTTTGGTAGATAGCGTACGTGTTTTTTAAAAGAGAAGCGTAACTCGCCTTGACTTTGGGAGCGTACGGCGGCTCCTTCAAATCCTTAAAAACCACGCACTCCAAAGTCCTAGTCTTCCCACGTACTGATTACCACCGACCACTATGTTGTTCTCGAATATTTTTACGGGTTTATTAGCAATGCTCATTTCTCCAGTTTTCATGTCGTATTGCAGTCCGAAGACAGGATCGGTATCAAGTTTTTGCGTGTTTTAAGCTCCTAATAGCACTAGGCTAGGCTTCACAGCAGTACAGTGTTATTCGGGGTGATACAGGCACAGAGGCGTAACTTCAAAATTTGGGCCCGGAGGCTACTGTTCAGTGGAGGGCCCCCCTTTATAAAAAAAAATGAGTTTTTTTCCATACAAGAGAGGCCAGTGGAGGACCCTTTTCATTAAAAAAGAAATGCCACACAAGGCATGAGCCCAGTAGAGGTCGCCCCCCCCCCCTCTCCCCACTAAAAAAATGTTGCTTTTACAGTGCAGTGGAGAGGCCATCTCTTCCCCTTCATATAAAATGCTGTTTTTGCCATACAGGCGAGAGCCTAGTGTAAGCCCTTCATTAAAAAAAATTGCAGTTTTTCCACATACGCAACAGCCCAATGGAGCCTCCCCCCCCCCCCCCCTTTAAAAAAAAAAAAAGCAAATAATCTTTTTCAACACAAGAACAACTTTTTCTTGCGAAACTTTTGCAGTAACTTACTTTGTCATATTTTGGGGTTAAAAAACAAATTTTAAATTGGGGGCAGTGAGGGGGCCCCCAAAGTCGTTGGGCCCGGAGGCGGCTGCCTCCTCTGGCTCATTTTAGTTACGCCACTGTACAGGCCCCTCCCGGGTTCAATCAGCGATGGAATGCTTGGCTTGGTAGGGTGTAGGTTACGCGTTATGGCCTGTATTAAACACTATGAAAATACACTCAACGCAGTATTCAGTTGATAACGAGTGGGTGACATTTATTGAGGGAGTGCCTAGGAATGACCGTTTATACAATTCGGAATTAAGAAAAGACTAGGAACATTACAAAATGTTAAGTAACAAAAAAGGGGTATCAGCCGGTGGTTTTTCCAGAAACTAGGCCTATTGGTGCCGAGATTTGCCGCAGGTCTTCGTAACGAAGCACAGATGATTATGTCAAAATAAGCTTAGGCATTGAACGTTGTAAAACCACAGGCAACGTGGCTTTAGGAAAACGGTGGATCATGAAGCTTGGGTTTACCCAAGACCTACGCACCAACGGTCACTCTAGCTATGGAAAACACAAACGAAGCGTATTAAAATACGGCACTCAAATTCGGTCGTGGACATGGCCCAAACTTGAAGATAAAATTTAAGTCCACTGTCATGGGAAAATTACAAGCCTGAAGGATTTTCCAGTCGTACGGGCCTAGGCCCGTCCTAAGAAATTTGCTCATCGAAACACTCGCTCATAATTCAAGGATGGCTCCAGGTTAATTAGCCGCAGCCCTAATTATTGTCATACGATGTACAGAGAGTTATTTACCTTGATAAACCATGTGTATGCCTTGTCCTCGAATGAGAAGTGGAAGTTCCTTGCGCATGGCCATCCAAATTTCCAGAACGCAGACATACCAGAGCTGACAATCGACACGTCTACCGCTCCCACGAAGCGAAAACAAACAGCAGACTGACGAGCTGATGTCAACGGCCCACGTTACAATGGCCACGCGTCATCATCACAATGACGTTCGCCAGAAGATACCACGTAGCGTATCGAGGAAGGGATATAAGTAACAAAGCATGGATTAGCATATGGACACAAGAATAAAAAGATTTAAACAGTATATTAACCTGGGAACAAACTATTTGCAGTAAAAATAGTAAACCCAATTAATTAAGGGAATAAACTAGTTTAAGAAATATTAAGCATTAATGTGAAAATAGCCAAAACTGAATAACATACCTACGTCACAAGTGGAACATCACGCCACCGAGGAGTGTTCGGATAGTTCAGCCAAATCGTAGGAAAAGCCAAAACTGAACCGAGCGATCGCAAAACGCGACATAAGCCCCCCTACCCCAATCAAAGGTGTCCCTTACCTTTGACTTTAATTTTAAAGTCACCATCAACTTTAAAATAAGTTATAATGAGCAGTCTTGGCTATCACACTGGGTCAAGCTGAGGGGAAAAAACTTAAGTGAACAACAACAACATGGGGGAAAACAATTAATAACTTAGTTTAGCATTAAACTTAAACCCAAGACTACCTAACACATTGGCCAACAACCAACCAAATTCAGTCAATGAAGGTTTAGGTAAACCAAAAATACAAACCTTAAGTACTCAAGACTCAAAAGTTTAAAGAGGACACTCTTTCAAGTGCAACCAATTTCACATATCCACAGTTTCCTACATAAAAAAAACTATGGTTTCCCAGTGAAAACAAGTAATTAAGATTGCCAGGGTAAAGGTGAGTTTATGATAAACAGTGAAAAATGTCCCAAAGAGGGAAACCAGTTAATAATTAGCCAAAAATCGCATGAAAAAGAAAAATGGAAACAAAAAGGCAAAAGGCAGCTTTAAGGGGATGGGGAAAAAAATCAAGAAAAGAAACTAAAGAGTCACCTAATCAAAAAGGATGAAAGAGGAACATGTAACATGATAGATCACTATCGCACCTTCAGGACATATTAATGAATAGAAAAACATGACAGTAACGGAGGGCGGAGAGTGTCCCATACATTCCTCAGAACATTACCCACTGAACCGGTCATAGCGGTCTGCGAGACTATGGAACTTGGAACTTCCAAGGGAAGAAAGAGGAATAAGGGGGGGGGAGAATTTACAACGAAAACTTATCTGGAAAAAGGAAGGGGGTAAAACACAATTTCTAGAATGTGAACTAGAAAGAGAAAACCGGGTAAACTAGGCCTATTGGTGCCGAGCTTTGCCGCAGGTCTTCGTAACGAAGCACAGATGATTATGTCAAAATTGGCTTAGGCATTGAACGTTGTAAAACCACAGGCAACGTGGCTTCAGGGAAACGGTGGATCATGAAGCTTGGGTTTACCCAAGACCTACGCACCAACGGTCAGTCTAGCTATGGAAAACACAAACGAAGCGTATGAAAATACGGCACTCAAATTCGGTCATGGACATGGCCCAAACTTGAAGATAAAATTTAAGTCCACTGTCGTGGGAAAATTACAAGCCTGAAGGATTTTCCAGTCGTACGGGCCTAGGCCCGTCCTAAGAAATTCGCTCGTCGAAACACTCGCTCATAATTCAAGGATGGCTCCAGGTTAATTAGCCGCAGAACTAAATATTGTCATACGATGTACAGAGAGTTATTTACCTTGGTAAACCATGTGTATGCCTTGTCCTCGAGTGTGAAGTGGAAGTTCCTTGCGCACGGCCATCCAAATCCCGAGAACGCAGCTTGAAAACGGCTAAGTCCAAATCGGCATACCAGAGCTGACAATCGACACGTCTACCGCTCCCACGAAGCGAAAACAAACAGCAGACTGACGAGCTGACGTCAACGGCCCACGTCACAATGGCCACGCGTCATCATCACAATGACGTTCGCCAGAAGATACCACGTAGCGTATCGAGGAAGGGATATAAGTAACAAAGCATGGATTAGCATATGGACACAAGATAAAAACATTTAAACAGTATATTAACCTGGGAACAAACTATTTGCAGTAAAAATAGTGAACCCAATTAATTAAGGGAATAAACTAGTTTAAGAAATATTAAGCATTAATGTGAAAATAGCCAAAACTGAATAACATACCTACGTCACAAGTGGAGCATCACGCCACCGAGGAGTGTTCGGATAGTTCAGCCATATCGTAGGAAAAGCCAAAACTGAACCAAGCGATCGCAAAACGCGACATCGGTCTCTTTGGGATTTTGGAAAAATTTCATCAGGAAATATTTCGCCGTTTGGCCTATGACTTGGCCAGGTAACAGACTATCCAAAGATCTGAGGGTTGGGAAATTCTGAAGTTCTGGAGGCGTCGACACGCGTCTGTTTTGTGTTGCTGAAAGTGTGGTGGTGACTTTCAAACCCGTACTGATAGATGCATATTCGGTTCGCATAGCTGGAGTCGAGTATTCGGAAAGATTGGGATCTCGCGCTGTTGGAGTTGAATGCTCGACGGAAGGTTTCAGCGATTCAAACTACTCCGTAACGTTCGCCGTGGTTTCCCACTCTTCATCATCCTCATCCTCGGATTTATAAGTTTTTTTTATGGGAGTAATAATTCGTATACGTTTTAGTCGTTTTCTGTTGGAAAACCGGCAATCGGTTTCGCAGGACTCGCTACCGGTGGTGGATTAACAACGGTAGGTTTCAAAGTACTAACGACGGGTTTAAAAAATTTTTGTAAAGATTCTTCTTGATCTCGTTCGTCCAAACGTTGATTCAAAAATTTTTCCCGTAAGCGTTTTTTGAGATTTACTTTTTCACGTTTCTTTTCCACGTTATCTTTTTTTCTTTCTTTTGTTTTTATCATCGAACGAAAACGTACGTTTATAACGTCCCTCGTTTAACGTTTTGTCGATCGATAAAAACACGTTCTACACAACGTTTTAAACTCCGGAAATTCCATGTCCGGACCAACGTGATTTTCGTATAAATGTTTCAGGTTTAAATCGTTCACGGGAAATACGATTAATAAATTGGCGTTATCTCTAACCACTTGTTTGGGAATTCTGGTGTAAGACAGACTGCAATAAAAAACGTCGGCGTTAAAATGACGGCCTTGAGTGAAGTAATGTTCTATGTTTTTTGTTTGTCTAAAAGAACATCGTCAAAAACCATGAGATTACCAAACTTGGTTTCCAACTCCTCGGGAGGAATTAAATCGTTTTGAGAGTCGTGAAAACTCGCTATCTCCCGTCCTACGGTTCCCTCAATTTCGGAAAATAAAGACTGTAAAGCTCGGTATTTCGCTTGACACAGAGTTTTGCTGTACACGTATAATCTGTCGTAATCCAACCATCCCTCGTTACAGATAAAATTAAACAGTAAGTTCGTCTTTCCGCAGTTTGCTGGTCCTATAATCAGGCATCTGATGTTTGAAGGTAGAAATGGGTGATTTTTGGGTTTCTTGATCGGCACAAAGAAATCGTAATTTTGAATATCCATTGTTTTTTCTTATTCATAAATCAAACTCATAAAGTCTTTGTCTGAAAACTTTTCGTTGAATGTATTAGATTCGACGACTCTGTAATCTACATTACACCAAAGTTTTACGGTTCTGGGAGCGTCATTGCTGATGTACACGGAGTTAATTTTACCACTAACTTCCGACAAGGACATACTTACGCAAGGAGCCAAGTTAAACCATAGTTTTTCTATAACGTTTTTGTTAAGTTTTTCTTTAGTTTTGTGGATGATGTTGTACACCCACGTTCTGAGACATAGCGGTTTATCCGACTCACCGTCTGCCTTTTGACAACAACATGGGTAGCAGGTGGAAGCTGGGTGCGAGTAATTTGGGTAAATGAACATCGTCAAAGAAACGGGTTTCTGCTCGTCGGTTCCAATTGCTAAATTTTCGTAGATGTATCGTTTAAGATTTTTCATCGCGGTTTGAGATTCGGGGGTCGACGGAGAAATCCATCCCTTACACCTTTAATCTTTGTTCAAAATGGGAGAACCTATTCCTTTTAAATCCTCGAATTCTACGGAAGGAGATAAGACATACTTTACTCCATTTTTTAAATTCGTCGCATTTTCCGTCTTAACTTCTAAAGAATTTGATTGCAACAGATTCGAAAGATTTCCGTACCAGGTAGAATGAGACATTTTTGAAATTTCTTATTCCTTTTGTTTATATAAAAACAGAATCGTCAAAATGCCGGTTAATAAATTTAGACATCTTTGAAACGAACGCAAAGAGATGTGAAAGGAGTTCCGGGTATAGGATTTATATTAGACCTGAACCATGATTACGACATGCAGAATAAGCGACTGACTAAATTCGGAGCTGCTACAGAACCCGAAGATATCGTAATTTATTCCCAATTTACCGAATTAGAAAACGAAGTTAAAAATTTAAAGCCGACGTAAGATTGAAGAAAGATGCGGATGGACATTTTAACGCTGAAAAGAAACTTATTAAAGATCTCGAAACTCCCTCGCAATCTAAGAATGCAGCGACTAAGGATTACATCGATTCAAAAACTGTATCGGACATGCGAATGAATCGCTTAACTAATCTAGCTACTGGTATAGATCCCGAAGATGCGGTGACTTATTCTCAGTTGATAGATGTAAAAAAATTAAAAACTACGTTGGAGGAAAGTGCCGATGGTCAACTCGACACGAAAGATAGACGAATCAAGGATCTGGCATCCCCCGCACAATCTAAAGATGCGGCGAATAAAGAATACGTCGACGCAAAGCTTCTCGTCATAAACGAAGTGGAAACCAAACTCGGTTACGCTTTGAAGGAAGGTCCCGATGGACTGCTCGATGCAAAAAGTAAGCGAATCAAGGACCTTGCATCCCCCACACAATCTAAGGATGCTGCGAATAAAGAATACGTCGACGCGAAGCTTCTCGATATAAACGAATCAGAAACCAAACTTGACAATGCCTTGATCATGGACTCTCGCGACATATTCGAAGCAAAAAATAAACGAATCAAGGACCTTGCATCCCCCACACAATCTAAGGATGCTGCGAATAAAGAATACGTCGACGCGAAGCTTCTCGGTATAAACGAATTAGAAACCAAACTTGACAATGCCTTGATCACGGACTCTCGCGACATATTCGATGCAAAAAATAAACGAATTAGTAACCTGGCGAGCCCCGAAAGCCCTTCGGAAGCTGTTAATAGAGACTACTTCTTCGAGGTTATTAGAGATGCCTACGAAATAGACAAACTTCAAACGGCGTTGAACGAGGACGAGGATGGGGTACTCGATGCAAAAAATATACGAATCATATTTACGCTCCCTCCAACCGCGGAACATGATGTGGCTACTAAGGGTTACGTCGATAGTCGAATGGTTACTTTAAACGTAGAAAAAAAACTCCCACCAGACGCGGAGGAAGCCAAGAATCATTTTGAAAACGTCAGTTTTGTGATGGAGAGATTTATAAATCCACGTATCGACTGTATAGTTACTTTTCGCAGAACTAGTCCTTACCCTGAAGGTCATTTTTTCACGTGTATCAATAACTATCCTCACCAATACTACTTATCAACATCCGGTTGGTATGTCCTGCGAATGAGTATAACAAGTAGCGGAGACCAAATACCTATTTTAAACCCTCCAGATATAAAGATACGGTGTTTAATAACTAAGTTTTTGGATTTGTCGAAAAGTATACCCAAAGACAAAGGATTTTAAGTTTATCTCGATCTTAGAGTTCTCCAACCATCAACTCTAAGTATAACGGAAATGCCGATCATCGTGAACGAAGGTCACATGATTTATATAATGTCTGATACGGCTCACCATTTCTTCCATTACCTTAGCATCGTTCTGGCTCTTTTTAACTGCAGCGGCGATACCGGCGGCACCTCCGGCTAGACCACCTACACCGGCTAAGATGGGTCCCAGCAATGCCAACAATGGTAAAAACCCACCTCGTTCCGCGATCTTTTTTTCTTTTCACCCCGCTCCGTTTTTTTTCCGATTTTACTTGTTTTCGGTTTTTGTTTCGCCTTCTCCCTTTTAATAAATCACTTCCACTTTGCCTTTATCCAATTTCAAACTCATTTTTCTATCACCGATCAACAGCGCGTGGCACGTCGTGTTACCCGGAACCGCGGCGTTAAATTTCAACTTTACTTGCACGTTGACTATGCCGGACTGAAGTCTCTCCGATTGCTTGGAACAGTCCAAAACTACTAGAGGATACATCTTCTTAAACTGCACCGAATTGATACACAAGTCCCCGACCTCGTACAAAGCTCGTCTAAACTCTTGAGCCATTCTATACAGGATCGAGTATTCTCCAGTAGCGTAATTTACGTTCAAGTCCAAGAACGGGTAACGTTCGGAATTTAAAGTTACATGAGCATCTTGAAAACTGCAGTGATCGAATACGGCTGGATTTTTAGTTTGCGCATCTTTTCTATCAGTCTGAAGAGCTAGAATAACCCACCTCGGTTTTTCGACGGCCGAAGTAGTAAGCACGCGCCATGTGAAACTAGTGCTCTGAGGAAGTTCGCAACTATCGTAATGCCAGTGCCTAAAACCCAAGCCCACGTTCATCCCATCTTCTATATAGCTAAAAAGCCTGAGTTTTTGCTCGTTGGATGTGGTTACGTGCAGTAAGTGCCACGAAACGCTACTCAATTCGACTTTCCCAACGGCTGTTGCAACTGCCCTGAATACAGTGTCGTCATTGCTCGCCCTAGACAACGTTAGGACATGCTTGGCACCGTACAGCACCTTCTCATAATTTTCGAAAAATCCCATGTAGTGTTTTAAAGAAATGGCAAACGAGAAGCTTCCTTTAGGAGTCGTTTCTTTCACGATGATGGAATGCCGTAATTTGAATCCGATGTTTCGTTCAAACTGTCCGCGGAAGATTCTGCCGCATCTAACGCCCAGCAATTCCCCAGCAACGACACTTGTTCGGTCGAACCGTACGTAAGGAGACCTTTCATGAGAGTCCCATAACCGGGGTAATTTAACTCGTCCACTAGCTTATCCCCCTAGTGATATTTAATGCTGGAAAACAGGTACATGGAACCATTATTGATGAGAGACACTACGTCCGCATCGGCAAAACTAGAACCGTCGGCATTCTGTAACCTGCCTTTAATCAGAAGATAACTATTCGCGACGTGTAGGAACAAATCCTGGTTTTCGATTACGATTCTAATTTCCGAATTGACGTTGTTTAGATTGGTTCCTACTATCGGATTATATTCGTGAAATGCGTAGCTCTCCACGGAAGAATCTTGTTGTAAAGATTCATTTATATTAATGTAATGTTCCGTTAAACTCATCTTCTCGCTCTCGTTATAAATTTGATGAATGCTGCGTTTTTTGCCCTTAATTGATTATTATCTACGACGAATCCTTTTCCAATTATTCTTTTTTTCTTTCGAATGCTAACTTTCTTTTTTTAATATGTAAAAAATTATTTTTTAGACCTCAGATGAAGTCTGACAGTAAGGGTTTCCCCGTTTAAATTTATCATTTCATTATCTTGAGAAGTTAACCAAATACGAATATTACGAATCTTGTCAGTAGTTACGGGAAGGTACATAATGCTTATGAACATAATCCAATATTGCAGAAAATAGATGTTTATAGAGACTAGTCCAGACGAGGCTAAACGCATTTTCATCACAAGTATTGGTATCAGCCTGTAAATCGGTGTATTGAAGCTGTATCTAAAATACTTGAACATATTAAACCACAAATTAAAATATTTGATACTAGCCTAGGATTTTGTTTCTGATCTGCTAATTCAATGGAACCTACAGATCACACACAAGGGCTTTTTATCAAATTTCCGTCTTTTCCCTGATTTCCAAAAATTTCTTGTTTTCGCTGAAATTTCCCTCAGATTTTTGCTCTATTTTCATTTTCCCTGAAATTTCCAGGTTCTCCAGGTTTTCCAGGTTTCATCTGAACCCTGTTTTTGCGGCAAACGTCACAAGAAGCAAGTTTCCGCAAACGCAATTCCTTCGAGAAAATCTCTAGGCCAATCACGACGATCTTTGCCTGTTGCTAACAGCCGACAATCACCAATCAAAGATCAGACTAAATCTCCTGAGAATTTACGAGGCAAGCCGCAAGGTGACAGCTCTATAGCTGTGGATACATCCCCTACAAGTTCAATAGATGTGTCCGACAAGGCAATTATAGTACCGTTGGCCGATCATAACAGCGCTCCTGTCGAGGAAATTGCACATCGAGAAAGGTCAGTGCCTCCGTTATTTGTAACAGCGCAATGTGACGAACTATCAAGAACACCAAAACGTGCGAGAAATAAAAATACTCACAAGCGTCAAATTGTGCCATCACCCCTGCACTGTGATGAGGCTGCACAATTTCAGAAAACTAATGAAAGCCACGTCCTAAAAGATTAAGAAAAACTCCAGACAGGCTGAATCTTTAGTCTTTTACATTAAATATTTAACCGGTGTTGCTACTACTTCTTCGTATTTTGTTCGTAACCTAATTATTCGTAAAATTGATGAGATTTTTTTTAAACTGTGCAGTGAACGCAAAAACGTGAAAAGTCATTAGTTATTTGTGCAGAGAACGGACTCTGTTAATTTTAACTGTCCTCCTTTAAACTTAGGAAAGAATGTATTGTTCTTGTTATTCCTGTGAAAAATTGATTCCCGGTTTTATCATTCCATGTTTTCTTTTGTCTTTTCATGTAAACAATACTTCCGCATTGGAACCATTGCTGAGAGGGGCTATCAGCAAATAGCAAATAGCTATCAGCAAATACACCAGTGAATTTTCTAACCAAAGTTATAGATGACAGATGTCCGACAGCTGCCCTGTAGTGTTTTAGCTACATTGTTGCTGAAAATTAAATTTAGGTTCCCAATTGTAAACCCACGAGCGTCCCATAATATATCTGTTAGGCTAGCTGTGATATATATTGTAATTTAACCTGTACTCCATACTTCCTATCACATGACTGTAACTGTCTATATAACCCCTGCGCATAGGAAGTAAAGCTGTCTCTACAGTAGTAGCTTACACCCAAGTTGTCTGTCTGATTATTACTTATGCCATAGGTTACCCACGCAGTAGTAGGACCCCATTCCTACATACACTACATGCCTAATGTAAACTTTAGCCCAATAGAGAGCTTTGTGTTCCAGCTATGAAAATAATAATGTTGCGATTTTTTGCATAAGCAGTTTATGTATTTCTTTATGAAATTCTTGTTTAAACGTTCAAAACTATTACTTTTATATGATCTTCCGGCAATAAATAAGTTATATTTATGCAGATCGTTGTGTACATGAAATTAGTATGATTGTAAATTATTATGAGGCGCCGTCTGGGACATAATTAAGTTGCCTAAAATATATATAATGTAGCGAATATATAAAATATTTTGCTCATGTATAAAAGATTTTGTTGTAAGGGTTTTAATTAAGCGTAATTGGTCTTTATTACAGAAACAATACATCTAATTAATTATGCATGAAAGCACATATATATCATATAATTATTAATAGATTAATTCAACATTAATCCATAACAGATTAAAAGGCTCCAGTTGATCAGATAAGATAGGAGCTACACCTTTTCAAATACGACCTAGGAGTTGCGTTCCGAGAAACCAAACAACCATAATTACTTATTGTAAGAGATAAGGATTGGCATTGCTTTACACTAGCTTATGAGAGTAGCTATTAATTGATTCCTAGAACTCGTAATAGTTTCTACGAATAGAATTCAATTAAGATCAGCGCTAATGATCGTTCAGTTTCATCAATAACAATTAATCATTGTTAAACGAACACCCGCACGACAGGTTAATTAAGATAGGGACTCTTAATGGAGTGATACTAAGAACTCACTAATGTACTTTCAGAACGAGACAATACTTTGATTGACAGGCACAGCGGTGCCCTAATTAAGTGAAGGGTCCGAACTGTCAAGTCTTTAAAATTCTCCGTAAATCAAATCAATCAGCTTAGACAGTGATTGATGTGGCCACGATAACAATCACATATAAAACGTGACCCAGGAATGTAACGAGACATTCGGGTTCCTTCAGCGCTTCAATATTGTTAAAAGCGTGCATGCCGGTCAACATTCCTGAGGGCCGTTCCAGAGTACGGAAACGGGAGATAGAGCCGTCCCAGCGACGGAACGCCGACCGCAGCGTTAGGCTAATACACCGCTCGTTAGCCGCACCCAAGTTCTTATAGAGCTAAGTATCGATAGCATAGCTTCGGCTATAACCATAGTTATTATTAGTAGTATTCATGCAGTGATTATTACTATACTTATAATTAATACAAGCGCACTTTAGTTAATCAACGCCGGTCAATCAACTTAACCGTTAGGATAATTATTCCAACAATAAGTAGTTACCGTAATGCCAATCGCTACGCTTCACATCGATTATTTGTAATCACGTCGTTCATTCATTTATTTCTCATGTTGAATTAATACACCAGTGTGGTCCATATTTTGTAAAAGGAGAGAGTGTTGATTAAAGGCCCAGGTTAACTTACCTTGTTTATTATTTACGCCTACCCTTTCCGGTGTCAGATATACATGTTCAGAGTACTGATTGACTACAACTAGCTATCCTGATAATAATATTCTCTCTCGTCAAATGGTCACCGGAAAAGAACGTCAATGGTGTGCAAAAGTGGAATTCATCACTCTTAAATCCCCGGAAAGATTTTTTTTTAACATTTAGCTGTGCTTGATCAGTTTGCATAACGAACGATCGTTGTTGTTGATAAACATTTTTTTTTAGCACGAACATTCAGTAGCCTACACGCACGCGAATTGGCATTGTCAGCTCTGTTATGAAAAATAATATAGTTACCCTTGCTAAGCCTTGATTAATTGTGCGCTAATAACAAGTTGTTTTTTTTCAGTTGAGATTGCGGAAATATTTTCTCAGTGTTGAAATACATGTGCTTTTAATAAGTTGCTTGCATTTTAAAGGACCCATATACACTTTGAAGTGAATTTTGTCAATTGGACAACATATCGGCCTAAAATCAGTGTATTGCAATTATTGGTTTATTGATCGCCATAGTGATGATTTTGTGTGGAAAATTTTGTGGTTTAGGTTAAAATAACCGTTAGCAAATTATTGCCGACTTCAGGTGTTTAATTTTGGGAAAAGTGTGATAGTTTTCCATTTAAACAGAAAATTCATTATTTTCTAGGAAAAATTGAGATTTTTTTGCGCTTACAAATTGAGTATTGTGCTACAATAAGGGTTAAATTTAATTCAAATTAGAATAAATTTAATAAATCTAGTTAAAATAATGCCTAGAACTAGAAGTAATCGTGCCGGAGGCACAGTTCAAGTCTCTTCAAGAGGCAGGCCCATAAAGCGACCTCAAAATCACAAGATTTTGTAGAATTCACGGATAATTCTGTTAGTACTCCAAATTTGGATAATACTAATACTACCCCTGACGAATCAGATGATGAGTCAATTCATTCGCATAATATGAATAAGATTAATACAACATTGGATTTACCGCCACCTAAGCGAATTTTTTCTCATAAACGCTCAAATCAGAACGATAGGGATCACACAGTCTGGAAACTCAAATGAAAATCAGGCACTTTTAAGTTCTCAAGTACCGCTTAGTACACAGGTTTCATTACAAACCCCAGCACCACCAAATGAGCAAGCTCATTTAAACCAAATAGTGTCTCCAAACCAAAAAGTGCCACCAAACCAAACTATGCCATTAAATGTAACCACCCCACAGCATAATTTTGTACCACCTAATCTAACACCACAGATGCCTACCTTACAAATGCAAAATAATGCTCAAGTACCGCTTAACATTCAGTTGCCAGTAAATACGCAAAATCTAAATCAAATTCATGTACCTCTAACTCCAAACGTAGTAATAAATTCACCGGCTACACAGGGAAATCAAACTCCATTAACAATATCCCCTAATCACATTAATGGACAACAAATTACCATGATGGAGGATACCCATTTCCAGAAAATTTTAGACCATACTTTAGCAGTGTGTTTACAGTATTCTAACGAAAATACAAAAACAGTAAATGATAATCATTTAGAAGTATTAAGAACCATCACAACCGCAAATCAAAATAGAGATTCACGCCACAGAACTAGACTTTGGGAAGAATTATGTGCAGTCAAGAAAGCTATATTACCTTTTGCAGGAGATGATACTTTAGATATTTTTGCTTTTGCGTTAATGGTCGAAAATTTGCTTTCATTAGATCCTTCATTAGAAGATACAGAATTAGTTTCGGTAGCATGCAGTAAATGTACAGGACCAGTAGCTATTTATTTGGCCATGAACTCGAAGCTGGCCACTTCACAAAGTTGAGAAAATTTTAAGGAAAATTTAATCGATAGATTCGGTTGCGGAGGTAAAATCATCACACCAAATTTGTTTTATACAACTAAACTCAAAAAGGGAGAAACTATCGAAGATTTCGCTGCTAGATTAGAGAAAATGGCGTCACAACTTTGGCGAATTAAACCCACGGATTCTGCATCCCAGTGGGAATTTAAACAATACGCTAAGGATGACGGAATGCGTTCAGTATTTCTGCACGCTATGCCAAGGGAAATCGACGTTCACATTACATCTCAAATGCATACCACGTTTAGGGATAAGTATAATTCAGCTATATATAAACGGGCAGTTTTGGCAGGACTTCAAGGGGAAGAAGATTCTAACTCAGATAGGACAGGAACTAAACAAATTTCTAACGTTGAAGCTAACAATCTTGCGTTCGGCACAATACTAGATAAAATAACTTCGTTAGGGAAGGGTATAAATAAAATCCAGAATGCTCAGCCTAAACTCAATGAGGCTAAAGTTAGTGCAATAAACACAAATAACCGTTGTTTGGCCCGCGGACATTTGAAACGTGATTGTCACACCAAGTAGGAATCCTTACAACGCGTTAGGCAACGCCATGAACAGCTTAATCAGGAAAGTGGATTTTATAACAATAAACCTTACGCGAAAAATGGTCGCGGAGGAAATAAATACAGAGGTAAGAACCGCGGAAAATGGGGAAACTATTTTTCCAGATTTGACAACAGGGATTCTGTACAATTTAACGAGAAACGTAACAACCCTTACGCATTCCAAACCAACGCCAATATAATAACAATAACGGCGGACAACAGTCACAAAATAATAACACTAATAACGGTAGACAAAATCAAAATCAAAACTATCCTAGACAAAATAGTGGAAACCAAAATCGTGTTCCACAACACGCCACCGAAGTAGCACAGGGCGATACATTTAGCCAAAATAATGAAAATTCAATAAAACGGGCTCATAGCCTGAATAACGACAGGGATTCAGAGCTAGGAGTAAACCAGTTAGAACAGGGCAATAATAACCAAAACCAGTATGTTAGCTCAGTTCAGGCTCAAACACCTGTTAAACAAACGTCAAGTGTAAACAGTGATCATGCATTTAAAGCAAAATGTAATCCATTATTTTCGGAAGAAGCAGCAAATAAATTAATGCTTAAACTATACTCAGATGCTGAATGGCATCAACAAAAATTAGACACATCCCCAATCGTACATTAGCATTACCATGTTTAGCATCATATTTCGGTAAAATTCCATCAAGGTATGTTGCATCATCAATAAAAAGCAATCAAAACCTAGTTAGCGAATTCACAAATGCTTTGGAAACAGTTAACAACAAATACAGTTTAACTTGCGATTCAGTCATCGTAACATTATTCGAAGATGGTCTAGATGCTACTAATTTTCATTCAGAACTAAATCCAGTAGATATTAACAAACCAATAGTTATTGCTTTATTAGGTAGCGAACGTAATATTCAGTTTAAACATACGAGTGAAACATTTTATAAAAATGATGTTAAAATAACTTCAGGTACTTCCATAGGTATTTTGCACGCAACTCAGAAGGATTGGAAAATTCGAATTCCAACGATTGTTGGTACGTTTGAACCAACATTTTGCTTAACATTTTGGGACAGTAAGAACGACGCAAAGCCAAATTCCTCGCCGGCGACTCACACATCGCTAGGCAAGGGACGGAATATGCTTACGAGCATTCAAGCTCAACCGGGCAATAGATGGTACATACCGCACCATCTAGCGTCCAAAATTGACACCAGAGGTGAGTCAGACGAGCAGAACGAAGTAACGTTCGACTCGGAACAAACATCACCTAACGGAGACAGCGTTTAGGTTAACACAGTTTTAAATAAAGCTAGCGTTAAATATTCTCGTCCACATTTAGTGTTCAATGTTGGACTTAGGCCAGAGATATGTTTAATCGATACAGGTTCTTCATTATCATTAATTACGAACACCGCAGCACAGCGTATGCTTAATAATCTTAAGGTGAAATGTCATGTACTTACAATGATTACGCCAGTTAATTTAGTTGGTGTAGGGAATCAGCAGATTAAAACAAACAGGAAAATAGTAACTACCATACGAAATTGTGAATTTTCTAGGGATCAGGAATTCGTTATCGTTCCTGATGGTTCATTTGGTAACATTTCGGTATTATTAGGATACGATTTCCTTTCAAACAAATCAGATTCATTAGTCTTAAATTGCCCCGATAATAGTTTAACTATCGGAGATTTAAAATTTCAAATGTCAGCTTCACCAGAACAAGCGCATATAGCCTATAATCAAAATAAGGAAACAATAAATAGGGAAAGTTATAAGCCTAATCACATCTACGTAGCCACGCTTAACGCAGCTACAGACGAAGAAAGCCAGGATAATCCTAAATCTAAATGGAATTGTACACCTAAACAACAATTAACAGATGTTACAGTCTCTTTGTTTTGAGACGAAATCATTCCATCTAATTCAGAGTGTAGAATAACCGAAATTTTACACTATCCCTTTCCCGAAATACAAACAGGAGCTTTCGAACCTGAAAACGGCAAATTTCCTGTACGTCTTGCACATAGCCTTGTTAACACAACTCCAACAGGTATTATCCCAGTTATATGTATAAATTTTAATGGTTTTGACGTAGAATGAAAATCAGGTACGATACTAGGAACGTTTACTACCGTGATTATAGATTACGGCGATGAGACTTCCGTAGACACGTGTAGTTCGGATTCGCCAACCACAAGTCCCATTGAGAAACCTAAATTTCCAAGTCCTATCGAGATATCTCAAACCGCAAACCCCACGAAGATGTCGCATCCCGCAAATCCCATCGAGATAACTCAACAACAGCAAGTCAAACAGAACGACAACTCAGATAGTAGCCTAACAAACGCGTCTAAGCCTAAATCAAGGGAAGAGCGCAACGCGGAATGGGAAAGTTTAAAACATAAATTTACCTTTCCAGATTTAAACAAAGATGAAACACAGGAATTTCTAGATATGTTAAAAAATCATCAAGAATCATTTTCTAAAAACGATTTCGATCTAGGTTGTTTTGAGGGATACGAAGTTTCTATCGAAACGGGCAACTCTCAACCAGTAAGTTCTAAAATGTATACAGTTCCGTTTCACCAACGCGAAATTATTAGATAAATATCTAGACGAAATGCAACGAGTAGATTTCCATTAAAGAAGGGAAATCTGCTTGGTTATCGCCATGTTTAATGATAAAAAGAAGGCCAACAGGGTATCGCGTAGTCGTAGATTTACGCGGCTGCTTAAACTCAGTTGTTGAAAGGGTAAGCGTTCCAATACCCACCGTGACAGAGCATGGCACACCTAAGCGGAGCTAAATACTTCACACGTCTAGATTTTAAATTCAGATTTTATCAACTTAAATTAGCGGAGTCAGCTAAACCTAAGACATGTTTCTCTGCAAACTCTAAAACGTATTTTTTCAACAGTCTCCCAATGGGCCTTAAAACAGCTTCAGTGCGCTTCCAATTTTGTGCTCAACAAATTTTCGCAGAAGTGCTTGGCACCTATTGTACCGTCTATCTTGACGATTGCCTCCTGAGTAGTCCAGATCTTAAAACTCACATCAGTCATGTAGATCGAGCGCTACAGTTAGTCGCTTGTTCAGGATTAAAATTAAGTGTAGAAAAGTGTGATTTTGCTAGAAAACAGGTTAAATTTCTAGGTTTCGTACTAGACGAAAACGGGATACAGCCAGATAGGGATAAAACTAAGGCTATGCAGCAGTATCCCACACCTAAGACACCTAAGCAAGTCCGTTCATTTCTAGGTACGGTAAATTTTTATAGGAGGCACATCTCTCAATTTGCGGAAATGTCTCACATTCTAACTAAACTTACATGTAAGAATTGTAAATTTGTATGGGGAGATGACGAAGAAAGAGCTTTTCAGGAACTTAAACAGGCCATGGTTAAAGCTGCAACACTTAAACACCCCGATTTTGCTAAGCCATTTTTTCTAGAAACTGACGCTAGTGGCGTGGCGATCGGCGGTTGTTTGAGTCAGTATCACAGAGGTATAAACTATCCCCTAGGCTACACTTCCAGAACCCTCACCGAGGCAGAAAGGCAAAAAACAACTACATCTAGGGAAATTTTAGCGATAATTCATTCAATCGATTCATTTCGTTGCTGTTTACTTGGTAAGATGTTTTTTTTAACCACAGATCATTTAGCAATTTCCTATCTTTATTGTGCCTCCTCCCTCCCCCCCAAATTAGAAAGAACTTTACTCCAACTCAGGGAATATGAATTCATCTTACGTCACAAGTCGGGCCGACTTCTAGCGGGTTCCGACGCGCTTTCTCGTATGGAGATACCGGTCGCTGTCCTCGGTAGTCAGCACCCAGACTGGACACGACAACATCTAGCGGCGGAACAAAGAAACGATCCGTATCTAGGAGAAATCATTAAACGTCTTAAGAATCAATCATCGGAAGATTTAATTGATGCATTTAGTAAGCATAACATCTTTTATAAAGATTACGACGGAATTTTGTATAGAATTAGACTTGCAGACCCAGCTAAAGGCCGTATGCACTATCTAGCACAGATATGTATACCTAAATCTCAACGCAACTATTGTATTAGGGACTATTATTCCACGCCATGTGCCGGACATCGTGGCGCGCGTAAAACCAGAGATTTAATAGAATTACATTGTTATTGGCCTAAAATGTTTGACGATATTGCTTATTATGTTAAAACTTGTCACGTGACCCTTCAAATTTACACGGGCGCGAGTGAGAAATAACACAGGTTTCCGGGCCCCTGGACCAGTGGCGAACTGGCAATAGTGCCCCAACGGCCATTGGCCGGTGGGCCAACTGGCTGGGGAGGGGGGGTGCGGCCACTTAAGTCAAGGTTTTTTTTTTAACGTTTTATGGTAGTAAAAAACATTACTAGTTCCTTATTGGTGGAAGCAAGCAGCACAACGATTATCCGCCCACCCCCTCACACACACGAAGATGAAAAATGGACTAAACTGCATCGTTCTCATCAAACTGTATTAATTTTACCCACGTCGGGCATACACCGTAACCTGACGACGACTTATCTACTGCAAAGCGTGGGGCTGCTGACTCTGCTTCGGCTAACTGGCCGGCATAGGTCGGTGCAGCGAGGGGGGGGGGGGTAATAGCCCTAAGATCCCCTGAATCAAGGAAGAAAAAAATGAAAAAGGAGCTTGTCGATTTCAAATGTGAACGCTCATCTCCAATACACATCAAGTTCTTTTGGACAAAACTGAATAAATGGTTTCGCCATTTGTTTATCTTTCGACGCTCCAATTTTTTTAAAAACTGGAGCATGTTGTTGCTTTAAAATGTGGAAGTTTTGGCAATAATACCTCTAGGCCTAGTCCTATAGGATAAAAATGAGTAAAGGATTTCTCAATTTTTTACCTTTTGATAGTCCATAAAAAAAGTATTTTCTGCCTCCGGCAGCTGGCCCTACTCCTACTACCCATACTTGAACATAGCAGTTCATCGTTAATCATTATAGCCTAAAAATATAAAATGCCAACCCCCAATCGTCAATGGCTAGCTGTGGGATTGTTTAGATAATTCTAAACTGAACTCAGTTTAATTTAATTTGGAATGTCTAAAAAAACATGATGTAGTCACAATTAAGTTTTATGAAACCTGCCATCCTGAAGAACGACTAAAAAAATCACCAAAATTTGCTCAGTTACGCTATTTTAGTGCTCGCTGGAGGCCAGAAACAGGTACTAAAATAGCGTAAAATGCTACAGCTTCAGTGGCTTCTCCCTGGGCCCCACTGAGGGAGCTCACGGCGCTCCCCCAGACCCCCTAGCTAAGTTTTACTGAGCCGTAGCAAAGCCCCCGCTATAGTAGTGCCCTCTTCCAGATCTGAGATCTGCACCTTTTGGTTGCCAGTCCGCCTCTGCAAACTATACTTGCAATGTTGGTACTAATAGCTTCAAAACCTTGTAAACGCTCATATCATGGGGGTCTGAGAAGCTGAGACTTTTTTTTTTAGAATGTTGACTGCTGAGTGTCATTTTGAGGTTCAAAAATGACTTTTTCTTCCAGATGGGTCAGTGTTTTTTCGTGGCGAGACACGGGGCACGCCACACTTTTCGAATCACCCCGCATAGTCATTAGTCAGGCCTCTCAATTTAGACAAGGATTTTACTGGTACATAATGTAACAACACTACTTCCTTTTTTTTTTTAATTTTTGTTTCAGCCCTCTGACTCAAAGCAAAATGCATACCGTGTATGCTACTTCTAAAAAAAAAATCAGGAGAAACAACGTGAAATTTGTAAAAATAGTATGCATGTAAGCATTACTGTTTTGACGTTTAGTGTTGCGTAAAGGAAAAAGTTGCTTAAGAACCATTTACACTGGCTACTTCTCATAAACCATTTCGACTATTGTACACCCGGTAGAACTTTTTAAATGAATAAAATACGAATAAATAATTTACTTCAAAATGATGTGTAAAACGGCTTCAGGTCACGTGGGAAACCACATATTATTTTCTTTTATTGGTTGGGGGGGGGGGGCGTGCAGGGGTGTGTGAAGGGAAACCGTTATCATTCGTGAAGTAAAAAAAAGTAAGAAAAATGTAGCAATTTGCTGCAGAACATTGGACGGTGTTAGTGTTTGAAGACATTTGTTTTGTGAAACTTGGGATACGGAGCCTTTTTTGGGGCCGGGCCGGTGGGCCAAGTTGCTGCCAGTCCGCCCCTGCCCTGGACACTCGTCCCTGGGTTGGTGCGCATACCGGTCTATTCCAACAATTCTTGCATATTTGCGTACTCGCACTCACGCACTCAATGGAGGAGTCCCGCTGACGTCACGAATTTCTGTGATCTGTGGATTCAAAGTGGCCGCCGTTTTCGATCTGATGAATCGACGCAATTCAGGACTAACAAACTAATGAATACTAATTATAAAACGTAAGTCGGACCGCTCCGAACGTAAAAAGTGTGTTCGTGTGTATTAAGCTACCGAATTCCAATCGACAATATAACTGAAAATGAGCACTAGACGCCGGACGGCCAGCGCTAGCTCAAACTGGTAACCATGGTAACGAGTAAGTACGGCTTCTATGCACGATCCCAGCGGCTGATATAGCGTGAACCGTCTCAATTGTTCTTCTTTGGTCTCAACGTCTACGCCAGCTATTTTTGATGCTTACGGTTGTTTATTATTTACGAGGACAATTCAGTTCAAGCTGTAGGCCTATGGGTTTGTCGGCAGTTGTTATACAGCAAACACCGCTTCGGTACCAGTTCAACAGACGACCACCATCAACCGGAATTTTGAGTACGTAACTGGCCGGTGTTTTAGCCATAAAATGCTTGGTTAGTTAAGCGACTTGTTTGATCAACGCATAGCTGCATAACGTTATGTTCTTTTATTATTTG
Organism: Lithobius niger; assembly: GCA_023313725.1. Classification (NCBI taxonomy): domain Eukaryota; kingdom Metazoa; phylum Arthropoda; class Chilopoda; order Lithobiomorpha; family Lithobiidae; genus Lithobius; species Lithobius niger. The sequence continues at coordinate 19,909 of JAHWFP010229466.1, read as the reverse complement.
GTTTCCTTATAAAGTTGTTAATTCGTCATCATATAACTGCTATCCTGTTTGCGTTGTTTACATAAGTGCAAACGCTGCGAAGCCAAACCATTATTATTGTCTAATCTCGTTAATTCAACACACAATTTTACTACAAACACAATTTCTTTTCCAGGCCCCTTTAAACTTAATGTATGCCAGGGCTTAACATAAGTATTGTCTCTCCTTTTTAACAGAAACAATAAAGACGTTTATTTCCATTTTACACTCCCCCCCCCCTCCCCCCGTTACCAAGGGAGATGGGGGTTGCGAATTGGTTGCAAATTAGTCCGACAGCTAGATTATTTTTTGCCTTCCACCCCGTTTGGTGCGTGACGTTACACATTTACTAGCTCCCCCATAGTCCAAAAGGTCCTCTCTTCGGTTGTTTCTACCCCCCCCCCCCCACTCGACAATACCATTCATTAGCATTTTATCTCTTTCTTTTAACTTTTTTCAGTTCTACCTGTCCACCAACTTCCCCCCCCCCCCTCCCCCCAGTTGTTCTTTGCAATTGGCATCGTCGTTCAGTGTCGTAAATCAATATTTTTTTTGGAAGGGGTAAATTTTAGGTACCCCCCCACCTTATCTCAGCTGCTGGAAAACGTATGAAAAACCACTTCATTTTACTGTACAATTATTTTTCTTACTGTATGTAATCTATGGCTTCATAAAAAAAAGTTAGAAAATAAAAAGTTATTTCAAGGATTTGTACCCCCCAGCCCCTCCCCCGCATTCTTTAGGCCAGTACGGTAGAGAAGTTCAGGGAGGTTGATTGATTTTAGCACAGGGGCTCGTCACAAAATACGACTCGGCCGGCCGGCAGAACAAAAAAAAAACAAAAAAAAAAACCACAACACAACAACAACACAAGGGGGAAAACACGGGTCACGACGCCGATTTTACGCTGCCGCCTTACAGCAGCAATAGCGGTAAGCATCCGCAACCGAATACACTCATTGTTGGGTTTTATTGTAGCTATACACTTTAATCTTTTAACTGACGCCGAAATAATCAACCTCCGACCACTTTGTCTTTAATAAAAACGTCATGAAACATCGTTCCCAAGTGATTTTATCCCAGAACCGGCTGTCCTATGACCAGCAAAATCGCCGTCTCAGAGAATGCAATCTACGATTTTTCGGTGAGTTTGCACTCCGATCGCGATGTTTTTTACCTCTATGGATTCTCCAAAGTCTTAAGTTTTCAACTGCACAGTTGGTTTGTTTTACATGCCACTTGAATTATCGCGCAACAACGAAATACTTGAAACATCACCATATCACGCGCGTTACACATCGTGCGCCACCATGCTCCTACAGCTCTAAGCAGCAGACGTCATGAGCTACCGATCGCGGCGCACACTCATTGGCTGAAGGAATCTACCGGAAATGACGCAGAAAACGCACGTGTTTCACATGTGTTGACATCTGAAGCGATATGACAACAGGGGCTCATCACAAATCGGCAGACTTGTGACGAGCCCCTGTGGATATGGCGGAGCTTAACCTGGAGTAGACGAAGGCTGTCGATCTAGCTTTAGCTGCCCACAATTTTCTCTTATGTGGTCAAGCTGGAACTGGCAAATCTTTCACTTTGCGTTGTATATTCGAAACTTTATTAGGCAAAGGAAAAAATGTGTTTTTGACAGCATCAACAGGCAAAGCTTGTCACGTATACTCAGATTTACTCCCAAGACCTATGACAATTCACAGGTATGTTAGATCATCGCAGATCGTTTGTGCTAGATAAACATAAAACAACAATTTCAATAAGTTTTATACTTGTAGGTGGTCAGGAATTAGAGACGGTAGGCACACAGCTGAAGAGATCGTATCATGCATCCTAGCAGAAGATGGCTACAAAGAAACGTACGATCGCATAATTTCGTGCCATACGTTAATGATCGACGAAATATCAATGATTTCTGCAAAAACTTTTACATTACTAAATGATGTATTATGTGCAGTAAGGAAAACAAGTAGTCTCTTTGGTGGTGTGCAGCTAATTGTTTCTGGTAAGTATTGAAAATTTATTTCTATCTTTTTTTTTTTCACGTTTCATTCCTAAAACATAGATGTTGGGGGTCGGGAGCAAGCAAGCTTTAGATCTTTATCTGTCAACAAGGGCAACTCATACTTTGTAAAAAAATAAATAAAAAAAACTAGGAGTGCGTGGACACGATCGGCCTTCGATATCACATAACTAGTAGTTCTGTGAATAGTACATTTCACTCGGCCTCTGCACTTCAGTAATTATTTTTTTTTATAACTACTCCACCTATACGCTCCACTGATTTGTCCCCAATATACAGGGTGTTCGGAAATTGGTGTCAAATATTTTGAGGGTCCGCTG
>JAHWFP010229466.1:0-13444 GCA_023313725.1 Lithobius niger | reverse complement strand
CAATTTCGGCAAAAATTAACCGATTTGAGCTTTTGAAATGTTGCTTATAACCCGATTCATTAACACCACGGACTAAAATTTAATTGTGATACATTAGCCTACTTTTGCTTTCAAGACAATATCACAAAAAGTGGACCATTATGGCTTTGAAAGAAAAATAAACTTTAAACTAGGCTAGCGTTTGCAGACCTCTGTCAATCCAGTCCCGATATGAGTCAAGAACTGGGAGTCCTATACTCATACAGGCAAAATCTACCAGTGTCTGGTATCCATTATACATCTGATCAGAATGTAAGATTGTCTGATGAAAAGCGTGTTTGTAGATGAAAATCTACAACAAAGTACATGATTTGTCGAATTTTGTCTGCTGATGGTGATTTCGGATATTCTAGATACCAGGATAAGGTAGGTTTTGTTTGTATGCCTATACTGATAACTGATACTGGTCTTTGCTTTAGGACTGAAAAGACAATGCTTATGATACATTTTTATTTGTTTAACCTTTCATGTACTGTAGTCGGTTACAGTAGTAAAAGTGAAATATTAGTTCATGTTGCAAAAGAATCAAACCGTTAAATTTGTCTATGCTTATCATTTACTTATGCTTATTTCTTTTCAGTATCCCGAACATTACCTGAAGTGATGACTGCTGGGACAAGAGGCAAGTTTCGCTACGTTGGAGGATACTGCCTTGCAAAAATACGTTACCGGAATCAACAAAAAGCTAATCGGTTGCTTGGAAAGAGTGCTGTACATAGGCGACAACAACTCGCGGACGAAATGGCCTATGTTAAACTTACAGCCATGCTGACTAGGTCAGAAACCAAATTGTAAATGAATCGGCAGATTTGGAAAGTCTGAACGAGACCTCAAGGCGGCAAAATATTCGCCAAGGTTTGCTGCACATCACAGACAGCGCCCATCATTTTTTTTGCGAATTGTGTGCTGCAATAACAAACTTGCAGAACATAAAAAATTTGGAAGCGCACGGTTCAATGTATCATCAGTTTATTTTAGAGAGGCTAAAATGTAATAAAGGACTCGAGGAACGGTTTGCGTCACTGTTTGCACAAAACTGTGCAGGTGACTTCATTCATAACTTATTTACCGAGGTTGTACAACTGTATAGTAGAGTCGCTGTGAAGCAGCTGCGAAAGGACTTTTTAAATGAAGTCAGGAAAAGAAAAGGGCTGACACATCGAACAGGTGTATTGGTCAAAGGTAAAGGAGAAAAACGACGCCAGATTACCACAAGTGGAAGTGACGAAACTGTTTTAACTTACGAAAGAACTTATGAAATTCCGTACACAGTTAGAGATTCGGTATCTATGCTAAATGAAAAGTTGAGAACAGCACTACCGAGCCATGATTGCATGCCTAATGTCGATGTGTTTACAGCGTCAACCTCAGCTGCTTCTCGACAGAAACGTACACGTAAAGATGAAAACCTATGCCGAGAATGCCAGCAACCAGAAAATGATGATGCGGAGGAAGAGTGGATTAAGTGCGATGTATGCTCCAGGTGGTTTCACAGGGGTTGTGCCGAAATTTTTGATGAAGATGAGTGGAAGGAATACTGTGAAAACAATGAAGAATTTACCTGTTGCTACTGTTAACCCATGCAACGTCGAATGTTTTGTTACAGGTGATCTTGCCCCTACTAAATTTGGACGTTCCAACATACACCAGATGGAAAAGAGCCACTAACTAGTTTAAAAGGATGAAAATTAGAATTTTCCATACTTGGTTGCCTTGCCTGGTGCTTTATATTTCCAATACCGCCCGCAAACCAAAACTTTTCTTTGCATTGCCATAGTAAACAGTGCCATTATAGTACGTTTGAGATATCTTTCATAGCAGGTCTTTTCGCAGGCATGACTTTCAACGGTTTGTTGGTTTTGTAGTTGTATGGTTCTGCAGCTTGGTGGCCGGTAGCAGAATTACTTTTTTTAGAAATAATTCCTTGGTCCAAGATGCTGTTTACAGTTTTTTGATAGTCTGCGTATGTAGGGTTGGTTTTGTTCCCATTCCGGCTTCGTTGCTGACAAAAATGATTTTCAATTTCATCACTGTTCATTCTGCTGGGGTTGATCAATTGGTTTACAGTGATATCACTGAACCTAAAAACAAAAGTGACGATTGTGTCAGTTTGTGGTAAACAAGTAAAATTAAGCAAATGCGTAATTACAATGTGAGGTGATAGGTTCATGCTTGTGTTTATTAAATCTAAAGGCTATTTTTTTTGGCCACTAAAAAATGAAAGTTGTTTATCGAGCCTTTTCTCAAGAAAGCCGTGCGGGCGGGCAGAATTTTTTATTTTATTTTTTACCCTATTGTTCGATACATTTTCGACAATAATTTTTTTTTGGGTAAAATAAAGAACATTGCCTCGTAATTCTGCTTACCACGTGTCTGTGCAATTATTTAGCGACAAGAAAGATAATTTTATATTTCTTACTAAGGTGAACATGAAACAATCAGTGCGAGCAGGGCCTGAGTGCCAACTTTTTTTTTTTAATGGCCTTACCGACTCGATCTCAAATTTAAATGAGTGTAGCTGTACTTATGCTTTAATTGTTTTCAAGTTGCTAAATCAAAAATGACCTTATCGGCTACTGGATGAATGTTTGGCTCCTTCAGTGAAAACACGTTTCGAAAAACGGTCGTTTCAAGTGGCAACAATTAAAAAATTAGTTGTAAGTATCTGATGATAATGGACCGTGTTATGTCAGATAACGAGACCATGATAACAGACCAGGTAAAGTTAATATACAAAATCGTAAAAATGTTTTAATGGAAACTAATAGTAGCAGTAACTGCAGCGCAATTTCATAATTATGTTCTGTTGAATGGGTGTACATGCCTGTCTTTGCAGAGTGCGGTGAAACCCAGTATAGATGATTTTAAGTCATCTCGGCATTCCTGGGAAAGAAGGGCTTTGCCTTTCTTCTGGATACTGGAATCTTTCAAGACATCATTTTCCCATGACTGAAAGGCCTGCAAAACGATGTTCAGTTCTTGAATTCTTGTATCAGAGTAATTGCGCATTATTCTGGTCTCTGAAAAAACTCTAACCAAAACAGACGTTTGTCGCAGGAACTCTATAGCCCCACTAAGGTAAACACCATCATCACCTTTGCTTTCCTGTGAAAAGGAAACAAACACATTGTTTAGGATCAAGCATAGCAAATTTAGTCTTTTTAGCTACTGCAAGTAAAACAATTTTTGCAGATTAGTACAAAATAATATTAAATTGCATTTTCGCCTATGTTACTTCAGCTGGAATTTATTAAAGCTGATATTTTTTTTTCAATACCGCTGTGATACCAAAGCCATAAAAAAATATTGGTATTGATGTCTTTGTAATATCTAAATAAAAAGAATTGGCACAGTATAGTCAGTCATTCCTGAGCTACATGTTACGAAACTGTGGGTGAAATACCCTTGCTTGCTCATTCGTTAAATAAATAATACTGCAAATCTGTAGCACAATGCAACTCAATAGTAAAACAAGATGGTGTATGCATTGATTTTTCCACAAGCTCGAGATCAAATTTTTTTTTGTACCCTAAAGTACTCAATTTTACGTGTTAGAGAAAAATGTATTGCTTTTAAAACATTAAGAGTGCATCGTACTTAGGTTTGGCCGCCATTACCCGTACAAGCTTCTCCCATACACTTGAAAGGTATTGATAAATAATGATCTTTTACCTTGAATTCCATCATTAATTGGAGCATATCCGCATTTAATACTTCCTCTGCTAAGTGGTTTCTCATCTTGGAGGCTATTGTCGAGATACAAATGTTGGCTGGTAAGTTTGTAATGTATCTGTAATGGGTTACGTCGATCCCAGTTGTAGGCGTCTTCCCACATTTCCCAAGAGACACTGTAGCCGGAAACCTTCAAGTTTCTTGTTCCGTCTTTTCCACTGGCAAGGACACCATTTCTTATTTTTTTAAGCGTGTGTTTTATATCCATTATAAAGAACATGCCTTCCTTAGAGTTGACTGGATTGCTACTCTTGAAGTTAACAGATGATGGGTTAGCACTAAAATGCATTTTCAAAAACTGACTGTTAGTTACAGCTCCGTCAAGACTGCAGTATTTTACTCTAAATTCATAAGAATTTAGGTATTTTACAACGTCCCAAAACACAATATAAATATCGGTGGCCGTTGCTTGTTGAGTTGGGAAATGACAACTAGGAAATCGAAAGCCAGAGAAGCTAAGAAAATTTAACTGCAGAACATACTTTGCAAGATTTTGTTGGTTTCTCTTGTTTTTTATGGTGTTTAGGTCATTGGCTTCCACTCCCAAGTCGACAAATCCAACTAGTTTCAAATGTTCACCATCAGGAATAACTTGAATTGTCTCTTCGATGCTCATTTCATCGATCAATATTCCACCTACATAGCCTTCAAGTGGCAGTTTCAGTCTTTTTGCTTCATTGTGCATCCAGACAAAATTATCTATTTGAAGCCCACTTTCCTGAGTTACCGAATTTTTATACATCCTTAGCAACTGTTGTGAAGGTAATTTTAAAAAACCGGTTTCTTTCATATTGGTGTAGGCTTGTGGGCTTCGAGACCAAACGGATAAACAATTTTGAAGGAAACCCTTATCCCACCGGTGGCCGCGTGCATCAGCAGAGTTCAAGGCCATCCGTTGTTGTTGAATGAGGGTTTTCAGTGAATCTAAAAGAGAACAGAATTGAAAGTTTAATACCTTTGCATGAAATTAGTTAGTTTGTTTTGGTATTGTCATGCACAGTAAGCTACGACTTGATATGTGACAGTTCAAGTCATTATATTCGTGAAACTAAGTTTATTGGTAGCCTATCAAAAGCCCAAAGCAAAAAGTAAGAACGTTACTTAACATTCAGTATATGGAGCCCCAAACAAGCAGCAGTTGCTTTTTAGCTTGCTGAAACCAGCAAATTTTTGTTATCTTAAATAAATAGATATATTTTATTTTAGTCACACAACATACTGAATGTTAGATAATTCCTAAACTGAACAGAGGTAGGCTGTAAAACAATAAAAACCTATGGCCTGTTGTACTTCAGACTTGGCCAGTCAGACGTGTTAAAAAGTCGGAATAATTTGTTTTTACTTTGATTGAAAATTGTTTTTCTGACATCAAATCAAACTAGGCTAATGCTCAATACCTCTCAATTTTGCTTTGGGTATAAAAATGATTGATACCAGAACTACTGATGCATTTTGTTCCTACCTGGTGCATTTGGAAAAATAACATCCATTATTTCCACAATGTCGCTTTCGTTTGTTAATGTTATCCCGTCTGAGTTGGACTCATAAAATCCAATGTCCTGGCAAGCAGAGCAGCATGTTGTTATGTTGTACCTGTTGAAAGTCAGTACTCTTTTACAGGTTTTGGCTCTTACTACAGTTCGGATGAATTCCTTGTACACCACCTTCTCTACATAAATGTCTTTCACTATATTGTGGTCAATTTTATCCTTTCCTGTGCACAACTATAAATTTTTTGCGATGGTCATCACTGATAAAATAGACTGTTCATTCATTGAGAAAATAGTAGCAACTCGCAAGTCGACGAGATTAATTTCTTTGGTTGCAACAAAAATTTTAACTGTTAAATCTGATAAAAAGCAGATTTTCTTTGTAAAATCCAGCCCATTTATTACCATTGCACTTTTCATTTCAGCGCAGACGATGTGCTCTGTATTTGAAGTTATACAGATATCAGCACCCCACTTCGTTTTAACAATATCTGCTATTTCTTTAAAGTGACATGGTCTGTTACTTGTTTCTAGCCAAGCAATGTTGTTATACACAGTGATACGCAATGCTCCATTACGGAGCCTCTTTTTTTGGACCGAGTCTTTAAACCAACAATTCAGAATTTTGCCAAATGTGGCCTCATTTTCAGCTTGTACGCCGAGTGCACAACAATCTTCCAGGTAGTTTAAATAAGCTTCCGTAGTTGAAATGTAAGCACCAACTCGTAGTTTAAGTTTGTTTGCCAACCTGCAAAATTAAAAAGTGTAAATAAATGTTATGCAAAGCTATAGTACAATAAATTATTTAAAATATGCAACCCTGTTCCTATTTTATTATTTACTTAAGTGTTCCGTAAACTTCAATTTTTATGTGAAAAAAAGATTTACCGTACAAGTTGGGATGCTGGAGGAAGTGACAAGTTCACAGCGTAGTGCAGTAGCGAGTAGCTTTGTAAGCCAGATGTAAAAAAAAAAAATCCTAGGTAATCAACAACACCAAATAGACATGGGAAACAGTAAAATAAAATGTTTCTAGTATCAAGGGTAGTATGGCAAGCCTTGGTGGCTATCTCACTTGCTGATAAACGAATTGTATTAGATCCTAAACTGAGGCGAAGTTGCACGTCAGTTCAAATATAGGTGAAAACCAAAGTCTGTTATGTACTAGACTGCTTACTGAATTACTCGGGTAGCGTAAACAAGTTTTTACAAAAACTTTACGGCCACCATTAAAATCTTAGCATGCATTTATGCATTATCGGAAAAAAAGTGTAAAAATAAAATGTGCAAATAAAGCGTGACCCACACCCACTACCAACTTTTCGTAAATGTATGCAAAAAAATCATCTTCATGGGCCAGTCAGGGAAAAGGGGCCTAGCTCACAGGGGCTCGTCACAAAATATGCGTAGGCCAGTGCATTTTTGTTCCGTCTGGCTGGCCTACTTATTTTATGCCGAGCCCCTGTGGCTGAGATAAAGAGAAATTGGCAAACTAAAAAACACTAAAATAAATTGTATTGAATTTACCCAAAAAAATTTGTGTTAAGAAATTTTTCAGTTTATGTGATAATTTGAGAAAGAAAAGCAGTGATGTAGGCTAATAACAAACGGACTCATAAAAAAATAATGTTTTTTTTTTGGGGGGGGGGGGAATAGGGGGAGGGGGTGATGCTTTTTTTTTTGTCCTGCCGGCCGACCGGCAAATAACTTTTTTTACACGGACCGGCTGGATCCCATGCGTCTTCGGATCTCCGGCGTCATTCGGATCACGTAACTTCGCTCCCAGAAGTTCTCTGCTCTCACACTAGCTGGCAAATCAAACATGGCGGAAAACGGCACCGATTCAAATGAGCTTAAGTGAGCAGCTACCAGTATTCAGAGCTAATTCGCACATTTTTCAACAATGAATCGACTTCTCATTGCGAGCGGTCACGGGAAGATGAACTTGAAGACGTATCTCCGGCTTCCTGCATTACGGTTAGTAGGCAAACCCGCGTGAACGCTCGTTCAAATGAGTACGGTAGTCGATCTGAGGTTGTTCAAAAACATGTTAACACCTATGAACGATCGAGCGAAATATTAAATATTACGATAAAGTCGATTCATTGATCAAAAATGTGCGAATTAGCTGCGAATACTGGTTACTACTCACTTGGGCCAAGGATGCTTTTATATGTATTTCGTATGGTTTGGCAGTGCTATATTACGAGCTTGGGGCACGGACCTAGACTTTGGCGACGATCGAGCATATCCATGTATTTGCATTGAATTCAATGGGAATGATGTGATACGATCTCGTTTCGAGACGTTGTTATGACTACGCAAAACAAATAAAATATTTTTAACATTGAAGATAGATAATTTATGGTTCCTCTCATAACATAGTGTGAAGTGAGAAAATGTTAACTCCAGTAGAAGTATTAAAAAAAAAAACAGGTTCGCAACACAACGCATCATTCACATTCTCGCCTACTGGTTGCTAGGCAACAACAAGTAACGCAGGCAAGCCATCCAAATTCAGCTGCCAAACAGCCAAACTAACAAAATAATTGTGAAATATTGAATTAACACGTTTAATTTTTTTTTTAATTAGTATAAAAAAAAGTAATAAGACGAGTGTTTGTTTTAGCCCCACTTGTGTTTGAAATAAACCACATAACTCAAACGAAAAACTGTTGGACCACGCCAATGTTGAATCGACAGAAGCGTCTCGTAATTTCGGCAGTTCTATTCCCAGGGGCTCGTCACAAAAGCTTGTCCTGGGAGGTCGCGACAAGTTCACATGTAGGTAGAGTCGTTACGTCATCAATGGGCGGGGACTGTTACCACGTACGCTATCTCTGGATAGAACGACGAAGCTTTATTTCTAAGCGATCACCGGACGGAAAAAAATCGAAAGAAGCTGGGATTTTAGGGCAGGAGAAACACGGGGAAAAAAATAACTGCTGCTTACGTAAATGTAAAAGTTCTTTATTATTTAGCATTTATGCTTTATTGCTTTGTTGAAGACTGTTGGACGCCGGCGCTCTGCTCATCGACAAATGCAGGATGGTTGCCATACCAACAAAGTGTGCAGCAAAGCCGAACAACGAACATGTAACGCTGTTCTAATTTGCCGTCAGATTTTTCCCTTTTTACTACTAATAAAGCATATTTCATGAGATAAAGAATAGCTGAAGTTCTAGCCTATTGTTTCTACTTAATTTCTTTCTTATTGGATTTTTTTTATCTGCTTTAATTTCGTCGGTATACGTTCTCAAACGCCGAACGGCAGTGCTCTTCTAACTCGATCACATTGTACATCGCCAGCTTTCTCCTTCTTTGAGCATTCTCGGCCCAGTTTTACTGCTGCGCCATCTGAAAACTCCCGTGACGTAAGTTAGTTTTCAGAACCGTGCAAAATGGAAGTTATTTATATATTTATTAAGGAAGTGACTGCTTGAACCGGGGGTACGCGTAGCGCCACCGAGTCGCAGTTGCTATATCGACCGGGTATGAATCTAACAGCCAATGAAATCGCGTCGTTCACTTCTGTGGGAGTCACCCTCAGATTCGCGCTAATTTTGTCCGATTGTCGACGCCATTCGATTGTTGTGGATCGTAGCTATAGCACATTTTAGTTGTAATTTTGCTTGCTTTGTATTTTTAAGCTAGACCTGCCTTTAATGTGTCAAAATAGACCGTAGGGCTGATTTAGTTAGCGATTTTTAGTAGATTCTAATAGGTTGGTCTGTAGTAGTTGCATTTTATCTGTAAGCCTAGTATATGCTTGGTTTATGTAGCCCCTCCGCTGGGATTGTAGAACGTATTGGTGACCTTTTTTTCTGCTATTTCGACCCCCTGTATACAGTATTATTTGAAAACCCCCGGTCGAAATAGCGCCTGCATATAGCAGCCACTATACTTACCCCCCCCCCCCTCGTATTTCTACTTTCTTTCCAAACTACAGGTCGACCTAACAATTCCCTGTATTTCTGCTATTTCGACCCCCTGTACACAGTAGTATTTGAATACAGAATATCCCCGGTCGAAATAGCACCTGCATATAGCAGCCACTATACTGACCCCCTATCCCCCTCGTATTTCTACTTTCTTTTCAAACTACCGGTCGACCTAACAATTCCCTGCATTTTTGCTATTTCGACTCCCTGTACACCAGGCTAGTATATTTTGAAAACACCCGGTCGACATAGCGAACGCGACCCAGCCATTACATGCTCTCTGATTGGCTGTCACGTCCAAGACTCCGCCGCTCCGTAGCAGAGCCCCCTAAGAAAGGAAGGCCGAGTCAACCGTAGCTCCCGTAAAGCTGGAAAACGCGCACAGTAAGTCGCTACAGTTCGCCGCAGGAGGGCGCTCCTGGCATGTGCCACTTCAGCGCTAAGTTAACATTCGCGGCTGCTAGTTTTTTCCACTTTTAGCGACTAGAAACACAGTAGCTACCTAAATCAAGTTGATATTTTAAGTAAAAGCTTAAATTAAATACGAACAAAGAAAAACGCAAAGTAATAATTAAAAAAAAATAAGAATTACTCTGAACAACAACTCGTACTTCATTATTAGTCCTGCACTGATTTATAATGACTGCTTTAAATTGTTAGAAATCAAGCTATGTCAGTGACTGTAAATAATTCGACAGTTTCATAATTTTGTGCACAAAATTTACTCCAATACCCAGAATAATACGAGAATTAAGCAGACAGATACACCCAAAACTACATTTCATTTGAAAAAAAAATTATAGGCGGAAACGGAAACATATTTTATTGCACACCTGAAAGTTGGATTAAAAAGTATTAAAAATAAAAGTAGGCATAAATTGCCAACTCACTTTGTAGGTCTAATGCCCAAGAACGTTTTTTTTTTGAGAGGGCCATGTCTTTTTAACTTGTTTTCGACAGTTCCATTCCTACTGGTTTTCTATTTCAGTTTTGTCTGTTTTTTTCATCTGATTGTTGTCATTTGCTGCTCAAATTGTGCAGAATAATGGATAAATATTCGTCCCGTCAGACTGAGAGAAACGAATAAGTGTATATGAAAATGTTCGTTTTTTTCCCCCTCACAGTCTGATACTTATTAGGACTCAGGGTGACGTTTGACAGTTCCGTGATTCAAAAATAGTTTAAACAATAACTTTTTCTGTGTTCAAGCTTTTTTTTCAGTCGAAAGTTTAAAAAAAAAGTTGTGAAAATAGCGACAATGTCCCAAAAGCGAATCTGAATCCGGTAAAATGGCTCCTATTTTTCGTTTTTTTTCCCACCCAATTTCTAAGTTAAAAAAAAAAGAATCTTTAAAAAAAAAGAATTGGATTTTGGATCCAGAAACACGGTCACTATTTTCATTTTTTTTTTAAACTTTGGGCTGAGATATTTTTTAAATCACTCTGTTCATTTTGTTTATTGATGGTTGACAAATTTTTTTTTCGTCGATTATCAAATTGGGGTATGGAATATTTCAACGTAAATCCAAATTATAAATATTAGCCATATTTTTATAGCCTATTAATTAACTACAGCGTCATTTATTATTTTAATTTCTTTCTGTGTTCTCTAATAGTCCCAAAGGACAACGTCATCCTTGAAAAATTAAACTAATACGAAAATGCCGACAAGTTTCATTTGTATTTACCAGTCAGGTGGCTGATCCAACCTTTTAGACTAATGTTTTCCAGCCATCGGTTCGTAAAATAGCGGTTTGAGGATAATTCATGGTAATTCACACCCTTTCAAGTTAATATTCTTGCCGTGGAATTACAGAAAGGCACACAACAATTTACCATTTTTATTTTAAACTGCCTGAATGCACGCGACAGTAGTCTTGGCCATGCTTTCGTCACAGAAAGCGGCACATGCCTTAGCTGCCATCTAGCGGCCGTTTCGACGGATTGCGCAATGTTTTCTGTGCGCGCTTTTGCAGGCACTGACTCGGCCTTCCTTTCTTAGGGGGCTCTGTCCGTAGTGACTGACAGAATAGCCGGTCGAAATAGCAGATCGCGTGGGTAATGCTACGCCGATTATGGAGCGCCATTACTGTTTTTATTCAAAACTATATTTCACTACAAAATCTATTCTCAATACGCATCGTATTGCAATTCACATTGCAAAAACTTGCATTAAATCCATGCTTCCCAGTTTGAAAATTATCACCAATCAAATCGTGCAGAAAAAAGATGATGAATACTTTTACCGTTGCAAGAAAACACGAACTAAAAATCGAATAGAATCTCGAATGAAATCACGCATAAAATCTCGCATTAACTTTACACGAGAGGTTCCAGGAGCGAACAAGCGATGAAGGCTTGGTGCTGACTGACGAACTGCTGCGTCTCCGTCGTTGACGGCTGTTCGATACGATCGGTTTGATACGATTGTTTGTTATGACCGGTAGTGAAGAGAAAAACTTGCGTAATGTTTCGAATATAACTAAATTATTATTTATTTTCGTAATATAAGTTATGTTATGTGTGTGAAGTTCCAGGTATGAACGAAAATAGCGAACTCGACCAATGGACAGTGCAAAACAGGTGTTACGATGTTGCCGACGTGATCGTTCCATATGTTAGGTAATCTAGTTAGGCAATGGCATGCTATGGCAATGGTTACGATCACTTAAAAAAAAATTGCCCTACAACAGAGGAACACAGGGAGCCGTCACAAAATACTCTTCGTGTGCCGGCCTTTTTTTTTTAAACTCACCTCTCTATATACATAATACTCTCAGAGTATTATCAAAAGCAAATTATGGTTGTTTTATGGTTGTATTATGGTTGTATTTTGTTGTCTGGTTTTATATACTTTTGGTATTATGTATATAGAGAGGTGAGTTAAAAAAAAAAAGGCCGGCACACCAAAAGTATTTTGTGACGGCTCCCTGTGCAGAGGAAGGCTTCGACTTAGGCTACTAGTTTCTTGTGTTATTTCTTTACGAAAAATGTGTATTTCTTTTTCCTTCTCTGTTCAAATTCATCCTCGAAATACGTAAAACAGGCGTGCTGGCCATGCGAAAACGGAAAATTTAGGGCCTAATAGTAGTGGGCGTATTGGGCATTAGCCTAACTAGAAATAATTTCCCATTCTGATGCATACTCTTTCTAAAATTTGTGGAATTTACACGTGTAGGTCTGGAGAAAACTTAATAGACATCATTGTTTCTGGTTGCCGTCAGGAATATACAGTACCTGTGAATTTTGGCATTCCTTTCCCGAATGTTTCTTTTCCTAGAGGCTTCAAAGTTGTTCAAGAGCCAGCCATCTGCGATGAGCGTGTGCAGATGGTCAATAAAAGTATTCAGGCAAGGCAGCCTGCCATATTTTTTCCTCTAGCGTGAGGCTGTACGGTTACACTTTCGCTTTTTTCCCGCTTCACTGTCATTCCACTGTCGCCCTCTCAAGTTTCTAGGGCCTGTCTTCCGATGACAAGCCTGTCTGCTGCCCATTGACAAGAACCCAGTTGCTGTCACAAATGATGCCTTCTTGGAAGATTTTTTCTTGCTAACTCCCTTCAGCATACACATTGATGTCCCGGCGCCTCCATGCTGTCTCTACTTCACTTTAGTGTTCGGCCGTAACCAATTTTTTCACTTTCGACCGAAACCATAACCACTACCGAAATCGATCAATCATTTCGGCCGAAACCGGAACCAAAACCTAACCTGAAAAGTATTAATTTTAATAATTTTACAAAAAAGCAGGAATAAAATCATAAAATCATGAATGTGTGACCTCCCACCCCTCCAATAAAAGTAATGTTTTAGAATTAAAAAAGAACTTGTCAGTCTTGCTACAAGACTTCAGGACTTTCGTTTGTATTTTTTTTTGTCACTACTCATTTTTTATTATAAGAACTGTCTTATTTTATTCGCGTCAGTCCAGAGCACGAAAAGCGGGCTTTTCATTCAGTAAGTAAGAACTTTGCTTGAAAACGTAAATAAAGACAATTGCAAGCATAAATACCCTCCAGTGCAAACGAAGCCATATAAATATTTTTAACTTGGATTTAAAAAAAATTGTATTTATTATTGATGGGCATGGCAGATGTAAGCAGGATCTGTGATGGTGCCCCCTGAATGTCGACACCATGAGGCTACAGCCTAGTAGTCTGTACGGAAAATGAACACTGCAGGAGGTAGAAGTGGTTTCGGCTTCACCTAAACTGAAGCATAGGATTCAGCCGAAACCCAAGCCG
>JAHWFP010229463.1:0-40942 GCA_023313725.1 Lithobius niger | reverse complement strand
GTCCTCTCGCTAGCAAATTGTTGGATACGAAACATACTATTCCATAAGCTTCGCACGTAGCTTTTTCTGTAAGATTCATCCTACTCTCACAACAGTCTGAAGGCAACTGAATTATTTCGTTTTAAAAATGTTTAAAACACAATAAAAAATAAAAAAAAACTCACCCGATAACGTGTATCAACATTTTTATGTCATTATTTAACCTTTGTTCTCCATCTCAGATTTCAATTTCGTCACCATGACGTCGACAGCAGGTGCTAATGACCTCAACGTGGAAAATGAGCTTGAATTTAAATTATATTGTTTCCCATCTTCACGTTGGAAAACAATGTATTTCCGGTTGTTTTCGATCTGAGGATAGATCAGTATTTGGCCTTGATCTAGTTCTACGTGCATGTCTCCATCGACCACGTTTGTTTGAATAATGTCAAAATTATCTTTGAACATTTTCCATTGTTGCAGCGACAATGGAATACCGTTTTTGGAAGGAAAAAACCTCGACGTTGCTCTAGTGTAGTCTCTTAAATGAATAAGGATATTTTCTGCGTATATGCCAACATTCAGAAAAGCGTGGTCGGTGACACTTAATGGGAGAGACATTGTTGGCAAAAGTATGGAAGCCATTTTACTAATAAAAAAAAAGAGAGAACAAAGTCACATTAGTCTTTATTCTCTTTTTTTAAAATCTATCTAATAACATGTAAAAAACAATTGTAAACTTACCTGATTTCAAGTTGAAGACTTGTCTGACACTTTGAACACAAGTTAAACTCTTGAAGACGTGTGAAGCTCTCTTGAAAAGCTTTCCCTTTTTATATGAAACCTTTAATCTCTTAAAATCGTGAGATGGCAATAACCGTTTTTGAATGTCATGATCCGACTACGCGACATTTTTCAAGTGAACAGGTTGGTGACCTGACTAAAAACTAACATCATGCTTATTTTCGAGGTGTTTGTCCCCGAAAACTGAAATTAGAGATGCGATTGAAAGATCGTTCATCTCCACAGCCTCTTCCTAGTGTCGAACAAGAAAAAAAATAAAATCGAGATTAAAATGAGTGACGTTGCATTCCACTGGGGAAAGATTTCATCACATCACAACTGCCATTGGAAGAGCACCCGACACCATCGAGAGAAAAGTAAGTATTCTTTGCACACATTTTATTTAAAGATGTTTATTATTTAATTTCTACATATAGGAAAAAAAATTACTACTCTACAAATGAATAATAAATATCAGCTTTTACAATGCTGTGAAAACCATTTGGTTTTCTGAAAAATGTTGGGATTTCATCAACGTTAAAAACCTCTAACATCTTCCCTTCCTCAACTAAAATTGGCTCACTCAATTTTAGAGTTGCGAAACGTTCAAAAGCTTGTTTTTCTAGCATCATTTCACGGTCACCAAGCATCAATTTAACGAGGAAGTTGGTTCTGGGATCTTCAGAAAATACAATCACTTCCTCTACAGCAATTTTCTTCGTTGTAAAAAAAATCATTTTTCCAGCGTTTATTAGCTAAGGCTGGTGTAGTGTTTGTAAAAGTTATTGTTTGCAAATTCTTGGTTTTTTGAGCGTCGACATAACGTTTTGTACAAACATCATTTTCGTCATTTGGATCAGATACGTTAACAATACGTTTCTGATTAGCGTTAAAACAGTCCTGATTCGAATTTAATGGAAGGAAATTCTCACGTGCGTAGCTTAGATTGACAGCATCACCTTCATAAACAGGTGTTCCTAAATTAGCAATGCGTTGCCCCTTCACGTTATAGTCCATATTTTCTTCTGGATCCGGTCGTAAGTAGTCACTTGCTTGAAAAGCTTGAAAAGTATACTTTTGTTCGTGTAAAATATCTTCCTGTGCGTCTAAACGATTGTTCAATTGTTCCTTTAGTCGTCTTAAAGCGGCGTAATATTCTTCAGAATTTTCGTTAATCGCCTCATTACAAACAGTAACTGTTTGATTTGACAGTTTTTGAACGAGATCGCTCAACTCCCTAACTGTCTGCTCAATGTCAACATTTTCTAAACTTGTAACTTCTTGTTGATCCATTTTCCCGTCTTTGAACTGAACTTGACGACTCATCTCCACGAACAACAAACAACGAATGAGCTTGTCTCAACTCCGGAAAGAGTTTTAAATCATTTTCCTGATCACGTGATTCTTTTTTTTTATAGATGCTAAACATGTACACAAACCCAGAAACTGGAGAAAATGAGCTGTAAGTAATATAAGATGAAAACTTTTAAATAACATTTTTAAAATCCCTTTTTAAACAAAAAAATCGATTTTTCCTTCCTTTTTTAGCATACCAATGGTGTCTGCGTTATTAGACAATTTGAGACGATTGATGCGGGTAGCAATAGAAAAGTAAGCTACACCAGATTTAAAAACATTCTTTAAAAAGTATTGTTCTATTCACTAATTCTTCGACTTCTTTACAGCGAAAAAAAAAGAAAAAGAGATGGAGATGATGAAGATGGGCCTGAGGCAAAAAAAAGAAAATTAATGTAAAAAAAAAATTTAAATAAATGTAAAGAAAACGTCTACTTTCGTATCTTTTAAATATTCTTTCACATACGTACTATTAGAAACCACAATAGCTTGACCAGGTTCGATAAGTATCTCTGTCTTTGGAATTTCTTCCATTGTTTTCACGTAACTAGGTTTGTGGAACGTAAATGGATTCCTTCCAAAATCCACTCTAACCATTAAATCGACATTTTCTTTTTCACAAAACAAGGAAATTCTCGTCAGCTTTGCTTTTCGTGTCATAACAAAACTAGCATCTCGAGCAAAAACAAACCAGGGTTGATTAAGTTGGGCATTAAAATTGAATGACACAAATAAATTATTTGTGAAATCGACATATTGTTTATTAGCTGCATCGTTAGATTCAGTAGGTTGTGAGAGGTTCTTTATCATTTTGTTTTTGGAGTCGAAGGCGTTACGTTGACTATTTAATGAAAGACAATTTTGCTTGCACCACGATAAGGTGGTGACGTCACTAGAGTGGAGAGCCGGAGCCACATTCGTTATTCGTTTACCGTTAGCTAAATACTGAGGATCACCGCTTGAATCCGTCTGTAGTGCACGTCTTTTTAAGTTTGTAACTTCTTCTTCCAGTAAGCTATTACTAAGCGAAGCCTCCATTATTCTCGTTTCAAAAGTATTTTCAAGTTCAGTCTTGGTATCCAGAACATACTGTCTTATCTCCCCGCTCGTATTGCCAACCATATCAAATAGCAGGTTTATGACCGAGGTTGTGAATGAGTGTATACAGTCGCTTAACCTCGTAATTGCCGTCTCATTAAGACGGGCATTAAGTGCACGGTCTGACATTTTTGAAGCGAATGAACTCTGAGTTGGGAGGCGCAACTTTAGTATCAGCGAGAAATTTTTATTTTTATTTTTGTTTAGCACTATCGATTTACACTACAGAACGCTGTTTGTTTTCTTTTTTTTTTTTAGTTCATAACTTTCGCTGCTATCTCGACCTTCACAACTAAGCAGCTCTTGGGATGCTACTGTTTGTACGGGAGTAGAATCTTTAGCATATAACATTGACAAAAAATTTCTTCGAATGGCTTCTGTTGAAAGTAGAACGATTGTAGGCACAATTGATGAAACCATCATTCTTGAAAGGCAAATCACAAACCCCACATCCACTTTTTCCTTAAAACGTATGAAACAATAGAGTTCGACAGATTCACCTCCGATGCAATACGAGTCAATGGAGCAGCTCTTCGCATGATAGGCTAGCGATCTTGCAAATATCTCCCTTGTAAGTCTTGTTTTGCCATATTGTATCACAAGTCCGTAAACGTGACAAGGTTTCACCTCCGTTATTTTTAAAATGCGTTCGCACGAATCAACGAAACTCGATCCTACCTTCGGGTTTAGTGCACTTGAAGGAGCATAAACGTTTCGAAGTCGTTTTTCAGATGAAGGAATGTCTTTCATCGGGGATAAATCGGTTTGTGTAGCGACATCCATGTCTAGTCGTGATCAGATTTAAATGACTATAAATAATTGCCACCAGCCTTATTCAGTTAGTTCTAATCTCCGTCGGAAGGGCGCTGCAGGCGTCGGTCACGTTACCAGCTCTCTCAACGAATCAGAGAAATATTACTTAAAAATAATCCTCCATTTTTAGTTTCAATTCCTACCGCTCGAGGGACGACCGGAAACGTCCTCCGCTCACGTGACCGACTCTCGACCAATCAGAGAGCGAGCAGGCCTTACATATTACTTACAACCGGAAGCCATCTTTCTTTCTGACTCCAACCTTCAAAGGAGGTAGACGCCGCGCAAAATCTAATAAAAAAAGTGCAAGTCACTATAAAAATGCATAGTCATACTAACACTAACCCAATACGTCATCTCATCTGTGACGTCACAGATGAGACGATAAGAATTAGTATTGTAGAAAGTAGCCGAGCTGTTGTAGATACGGGCAAACTACACTACTCCCACCTCAAGTCCCATTGAGAAATCTAAAACTGAAGTCCCATCGAGGTATCTCAAATCTCAAGTCCCATCGACACTTCCCAAAATCAATCCAAACCGAGTGAAAGCTCATCGGAGGTGCCAGTCAGTAGCTTAACTGACGCTCCCAAGCCAAAATCTAAGGCAGAACTCGATGCGGAGTGGGAAATTTTAAAACATAGGTTCACGTTTCCAGATTTAAACAAGGAGGAAACGAGAGAATTTCTAGATATCCTTAGAAATCATCACGATTCATTTTCTAAAAACGATTTTGACTTAGGATGTTACGAAGGATACAAAGTTCCTATAGATACTGGCGAGTCACAACCAGTAATTTCTAAAATGTACCGAGTTCCTTTTCACCAACGTGAATGATTGGATAAATATATTGACAAAATGCAGAGAGTAGGAATAATTCAAGAAGGAAAATCAGGATAGTTATCTCCTTGTCTAATGATAAAAGAGAAGGCTAACTGGTTATCGCGTAGTCGTAGATTACGCGGCTTGAATTCTATCGTGGAAAGTGTAAGTGTTCCAATACCTACTGTGACAAAAAGTATGGCTCACTTTAGCGGAGCTAAATATTTTACACTTAAGTTCGGATTTTACCAACTTAAATTAGCGGAATCTGCTAAACCTAAGACGTGCTTATCCCCGATGAAAGACCTATTTCTGTCTGCGCACTTCCAATTTGGTGCACAACAAATATTTGCAGACGTGCTAGGATCCTATTGTACCGTCTATCTTGACCATTGTTTCCTGAGTAGTCCAGATCTTAAAACTCACATCAGTCATGTAAATCGAGCACTAGAACTAGTTGCTCGTTCAGGACTAAAACTCCGCGAGAAAAGTGCGAATTTGCACGTAAAAAGGTTAAATTCCTAGGTTTTGTGCTAGACGAAAACGGGATATAACTCGATAACGACAAAACAAAGGCTATGCAACATTATCCTACGCCTAAAACACCTAAACAATTCCATTCATTTTTAGAAATGGTAAATTTCTATAGGCGACACGTTCCTTCATTCACCGAAATGTCACAGATTTTATCTAAGCTAACACGGAAAAACTGTAAATTTCTGTGGGGCGAAGATGAAGAAAGAGCATTTCAAGAACTTAAGCGAGCTATGATAAAAGCTACAACGCTTAAGCACCCAGATTTTTCTAAACCCTTTTTCCTTGAAACTGGCGCTAGTGGAGTAGCGTCGGAGGTTGTTTAAGTTAATATCACGGAGGAGGTATAAACTATCCATTAGCCTACACTTCCCGAACCCTCACCGAAGCGGAACGGAAGGAAACAACTACTACAAGGGAAATCGCTATCGATTATACATTGCATAGATTCATTTCGTTGCTATTTACTTGGTAAGATGTTTTTTTAACCACGGATCATATAGCAATTTGCTATCTTTATTGTGCCTCCACCCTCCCCCCCCCCCAATTAGAAAGAATCTTACTTCAACTCAGGGAATATGAATTCACCTTACGTCACAAGTCGGACCGACTTCTAGCGGTTTCCGACGCGCTATCTCGTTTAGAGATACCAGCCGCTGTGTTGGGCAGTCAATTTCCTGACTGGACGCGACAACACCTAGCAGCGGAGCAACAAAACGATCCATTCTTAGGCCAAATAATTAAACTTCTTAAAGATCAGTTATCTGAAGATCTGATCGACGCTTCTAACAAGCGAAACATCTTTTATAAAGATTATGACGGAATTCTATACAGAATTTGACTAGC
Organism: Lithobius niger; assembly: GCA_023313725.1. NCBI lineage: Eukaryota > Metazoa > Arthropoda > Chilopoda > Lithobiomorpha > Lithobiidae > Lithobius > Lithobius niger. Next base: position 34,711 of record JAHWFP010229463.1, on the reverse strand, counting down.
AGATCCAAATAGAAGCCGTATGCACAATCTAGCACAGATGTGCATACCAAAATCTCCACGGAACTATTGTATCTGGGATTACCATTCCACACCTGGTGCCGGACATCGCGGAGCCAGTAAAACTAGAGAATTAATAGAGCTATATTGCTATTGGCCTAAAATGATGGATGATATCGCCCATTACGTTAAAACTTGTCAAGTATGTCAAGCTTATGTTAGACCTAACAAGCCACTAAAGGCTAAGCTAAAAGCCTATCAACCCCTACAGAGACCAGGTCATTCATGGAGCTTGGATCTCATTGGACCCTTGAATAAAAGCGTTCACGGGAACGTCTACATAATGACGTTAATTGAAGACTTCAGTCGTTATGTAATTGCAGTCGGAATTCCCGATAAGAAAGCAGAAACAATAGCCAATAAGTTGTTTTCTCACCTCATACCTAGATTTGGAGCACCCGGGCAACTGCGCAGAGACAACGGAAGTGAGATAAATGCTATTGTGGCAAGATTTGTCAAATTTGTTCAATATTAAACAGATAAACTTCACTCCTAACACATCGTGGGTAGGAGGAACGGTAGAAGCCGCAAACAAGAGAATAGAGACAGTATTACGTAAAATTTCTGCAAGTTGTCCACAAAATTGGTGCGAGTATTTAGAATTAGTGACTGTAGCATTAAATGCGTGTCCTAGTTCAACCACGCTAATCAGCTAACATTATTTACATCATGGTTCAGAATTTAGATTGCCTAGTGCATTACCTTTCGAACCACCACGAATCTGCTGATAGTGATGACACTATAGTACGTCTAGAGAGTAGACTACAAGCAGCATTCGAAGCCGTTCAAGCACATACTTGGAAAGCAGTTAAAAGACAACAAAATTTTTATGATCGCACTGCACGTCCGTACCGCTACATAGGGGAAGATTACGTATTATTACGCGACTTCTTACCAATTAAATAAATTTCACCGAAATTACTTCGTGCTTGGACGGGACCGTTCAGAATTATGGAATTCGTTAATGACGTTATCGTTCGTATTGTACATTTTCTGGATCCATTAAAAGTCGTTCGCGCACATGTGAACAATCCATGACCATGGTTCCTAAGAACGAATAACCAACCTGTTCCTTTTAACGGACCTACCGATTTGGATTTATCGGAGCAGCTTAACGGTACCTTGACGGAAGCTGAAATAAAATTACAACAGTACATAGCAACACTTTTGGAAGATCCGACAGACCATTTATCGGAGATTCAACCACCAACGTTTATGTGCCTTCCGAGCCTGACGATGCATCTAGCGGTTCAGAAACGAGCTCAACCAAAAAATGCAAACGCGTGGAGCCAAAATCGGCCGCTTACTTACAAAATAAGTACCGTAAAATAGATTACGAACTTAATAAACAAAGAATGCTTGGTTCTACGCATAGTTATAATACCCGTAGCACTAAAACTACCCCAGAAATCAGGCTGTGTCGGCAGTTGGAAGAGGCAAACGTCGAGGATGAGTAATTCTTTGCGTATCCAACGGAGAACAACGAAAACATGGCGTCACCATAAGGAGCGTTCACGCGCTCTGCACGCGGGGACCCTAGTGAGGAAAAACGGAAGTTCCTTTCCGAAACCAACACATGATTGCTAGACCAGTCACCTACGCAGTTTCGATTCTCACAGTGCATGATACTGAACATGTTTACATCGCATAATTACATGAAAATAGCTTAAGTCTATTATGTTTCAGGATGTAATGCAAAATAACTTTTGAGACGGAAAATATCGTAGATCGATTCAGAAAATACTATTATTTAGAAAAATATATACAAAACATTAAATAAGAAATGGAAATACGAAAAATATACGTAAACACGTATAAACATGGCGTACAAAACATAAAATCAGTAAGCATTTACAACATAAGACGTAAAATAAACATGAAAATATTTACAAAAACATAGCAAATCACAAAAAAATAATTAACGTAAGGTTAATTGAAATAAATTATATGTACAGACCATATGCGAAATTTGCAACAAACGATGCCACGAAATAATAAAAACACAGAAAATTGAAACAATGGTTTAAGTAAAATAATTTACAAACATAACCACATGGGAAATCATAAAATACAAATGTAACACACGTAACCATGTCGTAACCATAAGTTACAGCAGAAGGAAAATTTGAAATAAATTTTATCAAAGGAAGAAATTCAAGAAAATTGGAATTATTGAATGGTTAAAATTTAAGAAAATTAAATTTAGTAATTTTGACTAGAAAACTGTAATTGAAGAAAATATTAGTAACCGAAAACAATTTGAACGAAAAGTTAAATCTTTACGGTAAACTATGGTTACGAACAATAAAATAAAATAATGTTGCAAAACACAGCAAATTAAGATAAATATTTACAACAAGAAAAACAATTCCAGGGTTCTGGTGAATATGCATAATAAAATGGCAACATTAATGGAAAATAGTCAAGCAGTAAAATAACAAAACACTGAACATTGACTATATACAAAACATATAAAACAATTTCTGAAATAAAAATGATCAAAATTAGTACATATAAAACATTGTACGATCACAGATTTAAGAAGTATAAATTTAATACTTGGTCATAAAAATTATAGAAAACCGAAAAAAAATTTAAGAACAGAGAAATTTAATTTTGACTAAAATTTTAAGATTTCATGTAGAAAGTTAGGAAACAAATAAGAAAATTTAATCTGGAAAAACTTTCAGAAATCTATGATCATAAAAACATGATATTTCCCTTCACCACACATAATAAAATAGAAAAAAAAATAATATACAATATATACAAATTATACACCCCTGAATTCAGGGTGGGCAATGTCGTACTCGACCATGCCGCTTATTTTGTAGCGGGCAGTCGAGAATGGCAACGGCAACGGCGTTAATCGTCGCCGCTGTCGCTATCTGGATCATCTCAAATAAAGAAAATTGAACGACAAACATTAAAATCCAGTTCATAAAATTATGAATGCATGTGAAATTGATTTGTAAATTGGTTCATTGTTAACATAAAACTTTCGCATATAGCGATGCGTGTTGTTACCTTAATTTCTCTCACATTCATAAGAACAATACGAGGGATATCACTGTAAAACGGTATATGGGTTTAGGATGTTCAAGCATATGAAAACAGCTGGAACATGTTCCTTCCCGACATAATTGTTATAACACCATGACAATTTCGTGAGTGATACTACACCTCACCCCACCCCAGTTAAAAGAACTTGATAATTAATTCAAATTAAAATAAAAACAAGTAAAATATTCTGTTTCATTAAGACTAAAGGTTACTACCTTTCTTAAATTCACCATTTAGAGTTTGAACGCGCAGCGGAAATTTAATTTTCCTACACGCAGAGAGCCTAATCTACTTTTAGCGCTTAGTTCGCGCTGCCGCGCTGTTTGCGGCTAAAAGTTCAAAACCAAGGAATTTGTAAAGATACATTCCCAATGTTTACCAGATGGTTACCGGACATGCAAAAGTAATGTTTTATGTCATTTAAACTTATACGTACTATATAAACTTGTACGATAAACAAGTTTTACTAAGACTTTAAATATCACGCCCCCCCCACCCCCACCCCAATGAAATTTCAGAATTTGCATTTCACTCACACTCTAGTTATTCTAGGTAGCATGTTATTCTTGAAACGGAAACGGTGCCATATAAATAAATAATAGGTTATATAGGAGTCCAGTTTCATAAAATTAGTTCTGACTACCTAGCCAAAGTAAACTTATTATACAAATAAATAATAACATCACTACAAGGCACGGATTCCCCTTCACGAATGGAGAATATAAACAAGGACATTCATTTCTTTAATTTAAGAAAGAAACAAAAACGAAGGTCCTAAAGCAGATGCTACTTTAATTATTTAAAGGCATAAATTATCAAACTATTATGAAACGGAAGTTGAATGAACTGTTCATAGCTATGCTATACCGTTTAATTTTACATCCATAAGGATATGAATTATAAAATTAAAATTATTACTAATAACAAGTGCTACAGCCGATGCACCACTTGCTACGGGGTATGAGTAGAAGGCAGTCCAAGTCCTCACCCAAATAACCAGACTCGTTAGGGTTAAAGTAGGTTTATTCAGGTCCACGCGGGCAGTACAGTGGTTCAGTAGCTCAGGAGGCTTAGAAGGCTTCACCACCCCTGTAGTGTAGAGGAGAGGAGAGAAGTATTGCTGGGTCGGAGCCCAGAGGTGAACTGACCAGCTGAGGCCAGGGGCGTTGGTTAAGTATTAGCTCGTAGTAACAGGATGTAACACAAGGTGTCCCCACAGCACTTCACCCTCTCACCCACACTACCAGGGTTCCACCTACATACAGGTGTAATGTACATACAACCATAGTTATGACATCTGGATATGAACCATACATAGCTCTGCCCAATTACATAATAAAGGTCCACTAGCACTACTTAGCGTATAATATGAGCACACTAAGCATCTTAGCATCTTAAGGTTACTCTACAATAGCTCAAGGAAGCACTAGGCTCAATATCACTGGCAACTGGGGTCCTAACATACCAATTTATGACATGATAATTGATGCCGTACCATGATTCCCCCCCTGAGGAAAAATTCGTCCCGAATTTTTAATTATAACACTGAAGAAGAAAAACAACAAGAATAAAGTAACAGTATACTGTCAAAAATGACCTATATAGGATTTACAATACATAAGCTGCTATTGCTGAGCGTGCGCTAAAACTTTATAAGCGATCCCTTCAACAGGTTTAGAATCCACAGATCATTATGCATTGTGGCCAACAACACATATTTAGTAAACAACTGGGCCATATTGTCATGTCCGAAGACTTCTTTCCCATATTAAAATCTGTAACTCCACATAAAATACAAAAAAATGGATTCGTTTAGTGTCAAGTTAGAAAGCAATCTTAGCCACTTACAAGAATTCTTTTCATTAAAAATCAATGAACTCCCTTCCATCAATTGCTACAACCAGCCAATTAATTAGAATTCTATACAACTAAGTTATAACCCACAGAAAACTACAGGAAAACATTCGCAGACAACTTGCTTAAACCAAATAAATCATAAAAGTTTTGATTTTAATAGAAGCGATTTTGTGATTGCATAAATTTTCCCGTAATGAAAGAAAATTATAAATAAGGCCCAACAATGATTTGGTAGGCTAGGTGTGACACGTTTCTAACAATAGCTGTTCAATACATAACAATACTCATGTGTTTACCACTTTCATAATGTGCAGTCATTCGAAATCCTTTTCTTGCCCAGACAAGACATCTAATATTTTGCTTGGCTGTATCAGGGAGAAGAAAAGCTATGGCAGAAAATCCCCCTCCACAACAGGGAATTCCAATGCCAATACATGCAGAAATTCATCGTGCCTAGCATATTCGTACAAAACATCTTTTGAACGATCCAATTAAGGTAAAAATGTTCAAAATGCAACAGGTGTTTTTTGCAAACGTGTACGTCAAAAACTTTCTTCAGAATATAGAACATTACAATGGGGAAGACTTGACTCGTTTTGTGAATACTGTCATTACAAATTACGAACAATTCGGGTTAGATGACGATCACGAACAACGTCCGAATGATGGCGAAAGTTCAAGCACAAATGCTTATCCCTCAGCAGTCCGCCACAATTGCATGCTCTAAATTCTGAAGGGGAATCTACAGGTAAGTTAATTTCTACCTAATCCTTCCTCTTTTCCTTAAAACAAAAAAAAAAACTTAAAAGAACAAAATTTCTTTTCTTTCTTCCTTTCTTAGAAACTACTTCTACTGATGAAAATTACAGCGAATGACTTAGCAGCGTAGCCTATAGTGTCACCCACTAGCTTGTAATTAAATTAATTATTGTATAGTGTACAATTAATAAAGAAATGAAATCATTTTAATATTCTACTCGGGATTGCTTTAAGGATTGGCGTTTGGGTTGGTTGAATTCATATCCGTGCAATAAAAAATTTAGCGTAAATCCTGTCGTGGTATTGACATTAGAATTTAGCACGATCTGAATTTGTTTCAACCCATCTGGCCAATTCCTATGAGACCTATTTTCAGTGTTAACATACATTGCCAGTAGTTTAGTTAATTCTCGGTTAAATACGCTCACTATAGTTACTTTGGGGGTGCCAAACTGAAATAAATTTAGGTTTAATCCCCACTGTTTACATACACTGTTTAGCAAATTACCATGAAAATAATTGCTATTGTCAAAGACTAAGGAACGTGGTATATTGTGGTCAGCAAATACGTCATTTATGAGTGCTTTCACTATGGACGGACCGTCTGCTTTTTTTAACGGTACTAGCTCCACCCAACGGGAAAACATGTCAACGGCTACGAGAACAAAAGCATAGCCTTCTTTAGAACGAACTAGCGGGCCTTTGATGTCCACCATTACCGTGTCAAATCTGGACTGCTCTTCAGAAACCAACATCGGAGCCTTACGCCCTTGATTTGCTTTATGTTGCTGACAAACTTTGCATGTGCGAATATATCTTACAACACTTTTACTTGCACTAGGCCATGTGTAAACTCTGTACAGCCGTTTCGAGTGCGATATACTTCTAAGTGACCACCTAACGTCACATCATGCAACATTACCATAATATTCTTACGTACAAGTATTTTTAGGTTAGGCTGATCTAAAACATTTTTATTTACGTCTACGTAAATAACATCATCCGTGACGACAGCTTTGTTTTCATAGCGCTTGACGAATTTGCGCATAGCCGCTGACTCAAACACGACTTGCCCCTTCTCACCTTTTAGTGTTAGCAGCAAAGCATGAGTAAAGGGATCGGTTCACATAGCTTTTGCTATCTGCTCAATCGTCAACTGCTCTGCATCAATTTGGTAGCACAAGCAGTCGTTGTTAAACAACAAATATGGTTGTTGTTAGTTTGTCAATTGCGGGTAGGAGAATTGGATTACTAATCGGTCGGTAATCCTTTTCATCTTCCCTTATGCGAAATAAAATATCTGCAACTTAATTAGATTTTCCAGAAACAAAACAAAGTGTAGCATCAAGCTCTGATAAATCAACCAACCAACGGGCCATACGGCCTACGGGATTTCTGCATTTAGACAGGATTACCAAGGATTTACTATCCGTGTGACATAATATTTTTCCACCTTCCAAATACCTACGCCACTTTTTAAGTGAATAGCAAATCGCTAAGAGCTCCTTTTCACAGACCCCTAATTTAGCTTCACCAGGTGAAAGGCGACAAGAAATCATGTCGATTGTCCTTAGCTTATTAGTTAAAGGGTCACGCTGACACAAAACCGAACCAATTGAGCCGAAGGACGCATCGGACCACATTTCCCATGGCAGATTGTAGTCTGGACTCGCAAGAATCGGTGCGGTAAGTAACGAATTCTTTAGAGTTTGAAATGCACTTTCCTGTTTATCTGTCCAAGAGAAACTTCGGTTCCTTACCCTTTAGTACCAGCAAAAGATTGTTAATCTTATAACTGTAATAAGGAATGAAGCGTCTGAACCAATTTCCTAAGCCTAACAGCCTACGCAAGGATTTAATTGAAGTTGGGCGCAGCCATTGCTCTAAAACTTCCCTTTTTTTAGTTTGTGGTCTAACGCCTTCAGTGGTTACCCTACAGACAAGCAAATCTAACTCCTCAGCACAAAAGTTAGTCTTGTTAAGGTTAATATGCAAACTACCCTCTGACATGACCTTGAGATAACCTTCCAAGGCAGTGTAGTGTTCTTCCCATGTTACATTAATTGCACTAATGTCATCAAAAAAACTTCTACGCCCTTTTCTCTGGAAGTATCAAATAATCTCGCCATGAAACCACAGAACGCAGCTGGGGCGTTTTTAAGTCCAAGTTGGAGCCTAAAAGGCTTATAAGCACCAAATGGGGTCACGAACGCCGCTTGTTCCCTAGCACGTTCTGTTAATTGCATGTGCCAATATGCATCCTTCGCGTCTATTGCTGAGAAAAATTTACAATCTTTTCCCCTAGACACAAGTTTATCTATGTTAGGTGTTGGAAAGGTTTGAAGCTTAGTGATTTTATTAATAGGGACGTAGTTTACCACGAGACGAGTTTGGTTCCCCTTCCTAGGCACAATTAAAGCACTAGAGCTTCAAGTTACTTCTGTAGCCTCAATAGCACCTGACCGTAACATTTTCAATATGCATACGCTTTTGCATTTCTTTAAAATGAGATTGTGGAAACGGCTTTTGCGTTATTGTGGATGATCCCCTGTATCAATGTCGAAAAAGCATTCAATTTTTCCTACTCGCGAACTAAAAACATGACGATATTTAAGCAAAAGCTGGAAAAGTTCTTCTTTTGCTCATCATTTAAAACTTTGCTCTAGTATGATTTATCTCGAATTTCATCCACCGCAGCGCAAAATTCGTCTATCACAAATTTGTCATCATCGACTGACATATTCATGTCATCTAGACTGGCCCTACGTTTAAGTTTAAAAACTTCGTTAGGTTTATCTAACCAATACCATGTGTTCTCAGTAAAATTTGGTTGCAAACCAGTTCTTGCCTGAAAATTAACACCTAAAATAACTGGTTGAATAGTGTTGGGCATTAAAATAAGAGGGAACGAGTGGGTTCTACCTTGAATTTGGAAGGTAGCGTCAATGTAACCTGGGCACTCTACATAGTGCAGATCAGCTACACGAATTCTATAGATTTTCGGAATAAATTCAAAACCCATGTTCACTAAATCTTCTTTTAATGACAAATCTATATAACTAAGTGTACTTCCAAAATCCAAAATAGCTTCCGCACTTTTTTTTCTAAAGTTCAAAGTAAATATGCACATGGTGCTGATTCTGGGCTTCTAGATCTATGTTTAGTGCCATTAGTGAACGGACGATTATACGGAGGTAAGCCTACACCAGGCATCCAACTTTCGTCTGGCTGGCTTACTCGTTTTTTGGATTAAATTCCGTGGCACAAGGATTAAATTCACTACTGTTAACCTGCGGTGTTTGACCTGACTTATAGTAAGTTTTATTCGACTTATTTGAGTTATCCCTATCATGAGTTTGATCACTGTTTCTACCTTCACTACGACCACGCCATGCATTACGCTTTGCGCTGCGCCCTTGACCCTGACTGACAGATGCGTTCGTTTGTTTTTCATGCTCGACTCTCTTAGGACAAAATCGTTTCGACCAACCCAAATTACTGCACACAACACATGATTATTTTGCGTTAAATTTAGGCATAGAAACACTGTTATTTTACCATTTGACACACTCTTACTCTTAGCGTTACCGCTACTATTACCGTTAACAGGTTTCGTACGACTAACGATCTTTGCATTAAGATTTTCAAGAAAAACACCTTGCATCCTAAATACAGACAAAGTTGCATATCTAGTTGGTACCATTTGTGACTGATAAGTAGTATTCAACGTTTCTAAAATAGCAGAAATTATTTCTTGCGTATCAAGATTTTTCACCAGAACATTCTACAATACGCTAGCATCTTTCGTTAGGCTGCATCTGCTAACTACGAATTTTATTCAAAATGCTGTAGCCCTGTGAACGAACTTGAAAGGTGCTCAAAAACTTAGTTTTAAAATCTAACCAATCAACAAAAGGTCTTGCAGACAAAAACCAACGAGCCGCTTCACCAGACAACCAAGATGGAACAGTTTTATGTACAAATTCTAATTCATCTATTTCTCTAATCTTAAGCAAATATTCCAGTCTCTTGATGAAAGCTGCAGGAAAAATTTTGTCATAAGATCCGTTAAATTCTTCCACTCTAATGGCCTGAGTTTTTGGCAAAGGAATTCCAAGATTTGTTGAATTTTTAACGTTTGCATTAGCATTCGCTTTTAAATTCAACTGATTACCTGAATTAACTGTTAACACTAGTTAAACAAAGTTTTGCATTATGTCAAGCAACAAATTCATTTTCCTTTCCGTAGTATCAATAGGTTGAATAGAATTATCAATAAGGTTAGTCATAGAAGTTGACGCATTTACTGGATTATTAATCCTAGTTTTAGGAATTGTACCTGTTAAACTGGATCACTACCTAACCTTATTCTACTAGACCTGAATTTTGTGAGCTGCTCTAACGGAATTCGAACACTTTCACGCTCACCAAATTCGTTCATACAATACACTGTTTCCACATTTTCAGTTTGCTGTGAAGTATGCACGAAAACTGGATTTTCTTGTCGTTTTTCGGGATCTGCAGGATCATGATGATCTTCATTACTGGAATTAACACATTTTGCACCGTTCGTTACGATGTGGCCATCAATTTCGCCTAGCACTCGCGTTGTTTGCTGCGGATTTTCACGAAATTGTTCGTCCAACTGTTGTCGTACACTACACGTTCACGCAAATCTTCATTTCTACGAATTTGAAGTATAGCTAAACGTTGCGCTGGGGTTAAAAAACCACGACCCAAACTAGGTGAAAACGCGTCACTAGGCAATTCATACTCATTCTGAACATTTGTAGCCATAATCGGGATTCTTCCAATAGTATTGAGATTTGACACTGGTTCAACAAGATGAGGATTACTCCTAGTAGATTTAGACATTAACTTGTTGAAGAATAATTTTTAAAAGTCACCGACCTCTTCTGGTTTCCTAAAACACGATCGAAGGAGAATTTGGAGGTTAGAAGTCCTGTCATTGTGATGTTATTCAAAAGAAAATGAATAAACAAAAGCTGGGCTAAAACGATGGAAATAAAAAACCAGCGAACACTGTTCCTCTCTAAAGTTGGAAATTTTTAACTCTTGTTAAGCTAGTAAGAAAATAGAATATTAGGCTTATCGAAGCACAAGAAGCTGAAGATGAACAAGCCTATGCACAGTACTAGACTCACAAAGGTTTTACCCACAAGCATAGCCTAAGCAGTTTGAAGAAAAGCACAGTTCAGCCAGCACAAATGAAGAAAATTTCTTAAAATCTCGATGGAAAATTGTAGTAATGGTAAGCACAGTCAAACAAATTCTGTAAATTTGTAGAAAAATAAGCACAGTTTCCTAGCACTACTAAACTTGCATGACGGAATAGCAAACGCAATAGTACATTGCAAACAGTTCAAAAATAAAATATTTAAACTGTCACAGTAAGCTAGTAACTATTAGGCTTAAACTAAGCACAGTTCTTTTATGATTACTAAGCTGAAGCTGTTGTAATAGAACAGTAGGCCTGAAGTAGGCCCACCAGCTGATGATGTTCCAATTAGGGTCCAATTAGGCTTAGGCCGATGCACCACTTGCTACGGGGTATGAGTAGAAGGCAGTCCAAGTCCTCACCCAAATAACCAGACTCGTTAGGGTTGAAGTAGGTTTATTCAGGTCCACGCGGGCAGTAAATGGTTCAGTAGCTCAGGAGGCTTAGAAAGCTTCACTACCCCTGTAGTGTAGAGGACAGAAGTGTTGCTGGGTTGGAGCCCAGAGGTGAACTGACCAGCTGAGGCCTGGGGTGTTGATTAAGTATCAGCTCGTAGTACCAGGATGTAACACAAGGTGTCCCCACAGCACTTCACCCTCTCACCCACACTACCAGGGTTCCACCTACATACAGGTGTAATGTACAGACAACCATACAACCATAGTTACGACATCTGGATATAAACAATACATAGCTCTGCCCAATTACATAATAAAGGTGCACTAGCACTACTTAGCGTATAATATGATGCTTAGTGTGTGACTAACATCTTAAGGTTACTCTACAATAGCTCAAGGGAGCACTAGGCTCAATATCACTGTCAACAGGGGTCCTAACATACCAATTTATGGAATGATAATTAATGCCGTACCACAAGCAATATTTGCATTTCACATCCATAAGGAAATGAATCATGAAACGAAAATTGTAGTTTCATTTATTTTAAAAACCAGTTCGTATAAATTCCTCTTCCAGTGCTTCAAATAAATTAGCACCACGTTGTTAATAAAACAACATACAAATAAATAGAAATTGATTTTATACCATTTCATGTAAATGTAACTTACCAAAAGGCCTAGAATTCATAGTGCCTATACCAAGCAAACTTGAAAATAATCATTCTTTAAAAGTAACTCACTTTTACTTTTGAGAACCATTGATTTAAAGTTAAAACACTTTTGAAAAAAAAAAGTACTTGTCGAAAACGACATATTTCTGTGCTCAGGAAGCAATAATGTATTTTCAAATGCATATATCGCATTAGATTTTTTTTTTAAAGACTCATTACAGTCAATAATTAAGCTTAAATCGCATAATATTGTGAAAAGATTTAAATAAGCTTTTGGAAGTTGTTTAAAAGGAAATGTTTTGCATAAACAAATGTGATATTATCATTTCCGCTTCTAGCAAATCAAAAAGTAACATTTACTAACCAGTATCTTAACGAAATTTAAATTTAACATCACATGATGAAAATTTGGATACGAAAAAAAAATTAAATATAATAAATAAGATATTTTCTTACCGTATTGCCCATCATGGCAGACGGGACAGTCACGCCTACAGGGGCCAGGGCGCCGGAACTGCTGAACACCGCTGCCGGATGCTCCTGCATCGGCGATGAATGGGACGTCCGGATCATGTCCGGAACATGTCCGATGCAGATAAGGTCCAGAAGCGGCGGCAACCCTACCGGCAGGTAGTCGGGGAACATTGAAGCAATGTCATCTAACAATTCGTCGGTTGCTGGGGCACCTTCCAGCCGGCGGGCGGCGTTGTTGAATTGGGCTATCGCCCGGTGCAAGTTCATCTGCATGAAAAATGTATTCTCCGCATTCACCGCCCGCCAGAAATACGAAGAAAACTGTTCAGTGTCCCGAGGAAATGGAGGGTAGGTTAAATACCGACAGTGCTTACACTGTCGGGCGGTCAAAGGGCTGCACTGGAGAAAATGTCCGCTTAGTCGCATTTGTTGCACTAATGCTGACTCCTCTGGAGGGGCACCATCTACTAAAACGTTCTGCCCCGGGTTCTCGAGGATCACCTCGAGGAAGAAAAACAGCCGGAGCACGTAATCTAGAGGGTCCTCGTCGGGCAACACCGGCGAAAAAGGCACCTCTTCGGCAGATCGATGGGGACATTCGTCGAACAACGACGGCACCCTTTCACAATAAAGGTAGTAATCCACATATACCGAAAATAAAAGTAGATTGACCGACAATAGCCACAAGAACTCTTTGATGTGGCAAGGTAGGTTGCCGGTCGCGATCCTTTCCTCTTAGGGATCGTCCTCTTATGTGGGGATCCATGAAGAAAAGTTAATGGGGAGTGAAAAACAAAGTAAACTGTCGAGGGGAAGTACACAACTTCATGTGCAGGAAAAATTACCGAATTTTTCCAGGTCCAAAATATTGTGACCCAAAACCGGACATTGGCAAAACCAATGGGTGCAAAGTTCAGGCTTGACGTCACAAAAAGGGGGCCGTCTCTTTTTCCTAGGGGCCTAGCTCACCCCCTCTGCTCATATAGTGACCATCAGCTATAGTTTACATGGCCTGGACCAGGCCGCATTTTGAGGTCAGATCAAGCCAGAATGGCCCAGAGCCATGCCCCCAACCGTTTCAACCCACCGACTACTTTCGTTTATTGCCCACCCCCTTCCCTCAGTAGAGAGAGTGACCATGCTCAAGGGCAACCATCAGCAAGTGAAAGGGATGGTCAATATAGGTCAGAACGACTCACCCTTGACCATGGCAACAGTTGCTACCCACCCAAGAAGCTAAATTTAGCGAACTCACTCCATAGTGGGAAAATACAGAACTATTCTTTTGGAAAAATAAAGAATTTTCTGAAACAATATTTTATGAAATAAAATCATTTAATTCATGTATAAAGTCACAAACATATACAAAAGTGTAAATAATTGTGATACGTTTTCAGATAACCTGAAATATATGTGAATGTAACATAACTGATGTAGTCCAAATTCATGTATTTTCAGAAAAACTTGTGCAACATACAGTGAATTGTAAATAGATAAATGGAGAAAAAGAGGCTGAATCGTAGAACAGGGATCATTCCATCATGATCCAGGAGTAATGAATAAAAAGATAAGTGATTCTTAGCCATGTGGTGAAAACATCTGTGTAAATAACACCCCACCCCTCCTTGCCACGACACATATAAATTAGTTGACACTTGCTATGCAAACTTAAAAATGTGGAATTTTCTTAAGTTAATGGGAAAACACATATTAACTAATCACCTGTAAAACATTCCTATTACTCATTGTAAAACTTATTAATTCGAAAAAAAAACACATTGCTATTACCTATGGTGAAGCTTGTTACTTTGGGAAATATTCCCGTTACCCATGGTAAAGTATTAATTTGGGAAAATATTCCTTTTACTCATTGTAAAGTTGCTAACGTGAAAAACACTGTTGCTACCTATGGTAAAGCACACTTGACGTTAATTATATAAAATGGTTCGGTATGTGAATCCAACTTGATTAAAGGTGAGATACGCGCGAGACCTGGAATGCCAGAAGTAACTTCAATTTAACGGTTACACTAAGTTTCAAGTACCTCACACGTAAGTTCCTAAGGAACAGATTACACACGTTTACTCAGGTTGTAGTGAAAATACCTTGAAAGATCTACCGCATGCTGGAAAGCACTTTTCCTGGTTGGCAACAACCGCATGTGATACTTAGTGTTGTAAGTGCAGACTTATAGCCTAGCGAATCAATGATGGAGTCTGGCCAACTCGTATTATTGATTTGCCCAGGGTAACTAGGACTGTAGTTACACTGTCACTCAGTGACGTGTAAGTCGGACGAAATTCGTCCCTGTAAATGAAAAAAAAATGTAGTTGATTTGACTTCCGGTGCTATTCACCACACAAGCGGTGCAACATCGCTCTGAACAAGATATTCAAAATTAAATTAGCAGGCATACTCTAAGTTAAACAGTTTGCATTCGCAATGCTTAGATACCGAAAATTTTACGGACGTTATGCATATTCTAAGTTAAACAGTTTGCATTCGCAACGATTAGATACCGAAAATTTTACGGCTGCCGTGCAATATTCTAAGTTAAACAGTTTGCAATCGCAACGCTTAGATATACAAAAAAAACAGTATTCTTAAGTTAAACAGTTTGCAATCGCAACGCTTAAAATACCAAAAAAAAATAATAATCTAAGTTAAACAGTTTGCAATCGCAACGCTTAGATACAATACTGCCGATTACAGCAGGTTATTGGAAACTTGAATTTCGAAAAATTAAATTTTTATGAGCAGCACAAATGGAAAAAAAAGGTTGTATGATGGCTGCATTTCGATTTAATTTTAAATCGTAGGTTTCTGGAATTTTAGAATTCCAGCTTCTGACTACGCCTGTGTATTGGTCGCTTACGTTCAGGAGGGCCAATGTAGGTAGCACAGGCATAAAATGGTTCTTTTGCCAGGCAAAGAGCTCATTAACAGACAAATCACTCTATACAGACAAATCACAGACAAATCACTCTATAACAAGCACTAGTAACGAATACGAGTCACTAAAGAGCATCGCACGACATTAGGGTTGAGGATTGCACAGATCGCATCCTGCGGTATAACATATTTATTGTGAGGAAAATTCTAATATTATTCTAATATTCATGTTTGCTGGGGGAACCTTAACTGCTAGGTTCGACCTGAACATGATAGTCAAAATGGGTTGACACACATATACATGAACAAGGTTCTTAAAATGCCATGATAGATGGCTTTCTGTATTGGTCAATTTGAACTGTCGCTTGGTAGTCAAAAGGGAAAACAGACAAACATGAATACAGTTGTTTCTTAAAAGCTACGATTGAAGGCTTCCCACACGAGTTAGTCAAAACTGTCTCGTAGTAGTCAAATGGGTGAAACAAATACAAATAAACATAAAATATATTTTGCACACCACATCAATCGAGCCGCATATATGAATGAGTTGCAATACTCGTTATGCTGTTTCGAAAACGCAGACACTAACAAAAATACTACCAAAACGTGGAGTATGTGAAAATGTTTTAAATATTAAGCATGCAATAGGTACACAATTGTGAAAATTTTCATTGGGAATAGTAGTAAATGACATTTACAGTTAGGGGTTAAGCGAATACGACTTAACAGGGTAACAAAACAGGTATCCTATCCCCTCCCTTATCCTAATGCTTATTTTGTTACTATGTAGCATGAAAATTTTACCGAATAAGTAAAAAACATGTCAGAACCGATTGCGATAACTAGGTCGCCAGTTTGAATCCCAGCACGGGACCAAACAAGTGATATTATATTCAGAAACATACAAGTTTCTGGGCGACTCATGTAGCATGAATATGATATTTTATTGTTATGAAGACTGTATTCCGATGAAATCTTGTTGCTATTGGTACTGCAGGGAAATATTGATTAAATTTGACAATGTCAAATAGTACTGTTCGAATCGAACCGTGGATATTCCATATTTTTCTATTTATAAATTTGCCTATGAAAGCAAATTAAAGTCACGTTTGGCTATAAAAAGTGACTTTTCTTCCAAATGTGAAGAGGCAAGAAAGTTGACAAAACATAGCCAGTAACGCTTGTGTTTCTTTCAATCCCCCAGCTAGAGCAAATCTAGGTCAAACGACCGGCAACATGATTGCTGAAGGTAGAGAAACCTACTCAGCCTTGAACGACCTTGGCCGGACTGGGGCCAACTCGAGGTCGAAAGTAAGAGCACAACACGTTATGGGAAAGTGCCACGCCTCCCTCGTTGAAAGCAAGAGGGATAAACAAACCCATGTGGCCAACCCAAGGAAAGCGAAATACCATTTATTTCAGCTCAACAGCAACAAAGTTGATTTTATTAAATTTGAGTTCAGTTACATGGAGAATGCGCTCTCGAGTCTTGCATGCACTTAAGCCATACAGTATTTTATTCCAATTCCACCCAGAATATTATTGCTCAATTAATGAGGCAATTTAATCTTGCTGTACATAATTATTGTCCTGATTTGTGTGAAGGTTGTTTTTTTTACCTCAAAGAAAGGTGCGTTTTCCCTAGTAAACACGACAATTAACCTTGGGCGAGTCGGTAAATGCGAAATTCTTGCTTAATTATGTAAAGCAGTTTCTGTTATAAATGAGTTGGGTTTGGAAGCTAAAATAAGGAACCACTAAAAAGGTACCATGATTTTAGGATGAACAGGGATTATGTAAGGAAATTAATAATGGCTTAATTAATATTCATAACAGAAACAATACAATTAATTGGATGCATATTTGCATAATATCATACATTTATTAAAATGCATGAGCCGAGTATTTATTCGGATAGATCAAAACGACTTCAGATAGCAATTATAATTGGGAGTGCTCTTCAAAGGTGACGGAGAGGCAGTAAGATCATTTGAAACTGAACAAGTGTAATTACACCTATTGTTAGAGTTTAAAGGAAGGCATTACCAGCTGACATTATTTACGACAGTTTTGTAGAACCTAAATGACTTTCTAGAAGTAGATTTAATTACGAAAAGATCGTCGCTCGTGATCGATCACTTTGTGGAATAACAATAAATCTCTCCCACACGGGATGGCAGCATATACCTTCAAAGCGCCGCATACGGGGAACAATTAATGAACCCGAATGCAACAATAGAATGATTGACATGCGTAGAGGTCCCATTTGGCGATAAGGGCCCAAGCTACAATATTTAACATTTCAATAATAAATCAATACTACAATGGATCGATCATGGCCGATAACGCCACAGTATTTAAACCGATCCTCAGAATGTGTGATATCATTCGATCATCAGCCGCTCAACAGTTAACTAGTTCACGCCAGTCATATTCCGAAGGCCGCGATCCAGAAGTACGCCAGGCCGATAGCCATGACGAGTTGGTGACGAGGCTTCGCCGCCGAGCTGAGCCGTGGGCCGATGGCCACACTCAATCTTCTATTATAGAGCTAAGTATTGTGATCCATTAGCAATAGCGATGATTGTTATGCTTAACTAGTACCAATTCGTACGCTACTAAATTAACCCGAGATTCCTTAAATTTAACTCACAGAATATAATAATGATTAGGTTTACCACTCGACTTAATCCATAATGCCATTCGTTCGACTCTTTGCCGATAATTGTAATCCATACAATCAAATCATAACAATCTGTCATTGATTTAATTGGCCATATTGTGGGGTCACAATATTTTGTACACCGGAGTGTCGATTAAAAGCCCAGTGTAATTAGATGTTTGCTTATTATTTAGCCTACCAATTTTATACATAATTAGTGTTTTATACAATTGATTGCCCTTATGCCATCCTAGATGTTTATTCTGGGCAAATGGTCACTGGAATAGAACATTACATTTTGGGCTATTTCTAATTCGCCCAACCCTCTGAGATTCATTTTTTCAACATTTGGGTGTGGGGTTAAATTTAGAGAGGCGAAAACCTCATGAACACAAAAAATGTTCTTCTCGTCAACAAAGTCTTAGGCAGAGGCAGACTGGCAGCAACTTGGCCCACCGGCACGGCCCCCAAAAAATGGTTCCCTATCCCAAGTTTCACAAAACAAATGTCTTCAAACACAACAACTGTCCAATGTTTTGCAGCAAATTGCTACATTTTTCTGACTTTTTTTACTTCATGAATAATAACGGTTTTCCGTCACACCCCCCTGCACCCCCCTACCACCCCAACTAATAAAAGAAAATAATATATAGTTTCCAACGTGACCTGAAGCTGTTTTACACATAATTTTGAAGTAAATTATTTATTCGTATTTTGTTCATTTAAAAAGTTCTACCGGATGAACACTAGTCGAAATGGTTTATCAGAAGTAGCTCGTATAAATGGTTCTTAAGCAACTTTTTCCTTTACGCAACACTGAACGTCAAAACAGTAATGCATGCATACTATTTTCACAAATTTCACGTTGTTTCTGCAGCTGTTTTTTTTTAAGAAGTAGCAAACACCGTATGCATTTTGCTTTGAGTCAAAGGGCTAAAACAAAAACTAAAAAAAAGGAAGTAGTGTTGTTACATTATGGATCAGTAAAATCCTTGTGTAAATAATTGAGAGGCCTGACTAATGACTATGCGGGATGATTCGAAAAGTGTGGTGTGCCCCGTGTCGCGACACGAAAAAACACTGACCAAACTGGAAGAAAAAGTCATTTTGGAACCTCAAAATGACACTTTCAGCAGTCAACATTCTAAAAAATAAGCCTCAGCTTCTCAGACCCCTACGATATGAGCAGAGGCCGACTGGCAGCCAAAAGGCGCAGATCACAGATCTGCAAGGGGGCACTACTATGGGGGGGGGGCTGTCGTTACGGCTCCGTAAAACTCGTCTGGGGGAGCACTGTGAGCAACCTCAGCAGGGTCCGGGGCGGAGAACCGGAAGCTGAAGCATTTTACACTATTTTAGTACCTGTTTCTGGCCTCCACCGAGCTATAAAATAGAGTAACAGAGCAAATTTTGGTAATTTTGCTTAGTCGTTCTTCAAGAAGGCAGGTTTCGTAAAAACTTAATTGTGACTACATCATGTCTTTTTAGACATTTTCTTTCCAAATTAAGTTAAACTGAGTTCAGTTTAGAATTATATAAACAATCCCACACCTATCCATTGACGATTGTGGGTTGTCATTTTGTACTTTTAGGCTATAATGATTAACGATGAACTGCTATGTTCAAGTATGGGCATTAGGAGTAGGGCAAGCTGCCGGAGGCAGACAATTTTTTTTAATGGACTATTAAAAGGTGAAAAATTGAGAAATCCTTTACTAAGTTTTATTCCAAACAACTAGGCCTAGAGGTATTATTGCCAAAAACTTCCACATTTTAAAGTAACAACATGCTCCAGTTTAAAAAAAAAATGGAGTGTCGAAAGATGATAAAATGGCAAAACCTTTTATTCAGTTTTGTCCAAAAGAACTTGAAGTGTGTTGGAGAAAAGCGTCCTTTTAATTTTTTTTCTCCCATGATTCAGGGGATCTTAGGGTAATATTCCCCCCCCCCCCAGGTTCTACGGCCGTACTGGCGTCGCGCCGACCGTGCCGGCCAGTTAGCCGAAGTAGAGTCAGCAGCCCTGCGCTTAGCAGCAGAAAAGTCGTAAATGAGCCGCGTGGGCGTGGCATTACGGTTACGGTGTATGCCCGACGTGGGTAAAATTAAAACAGTTTGATGAGAACGATGTAGTATATCTGCCATATAGTCCATTTTTCGTCTGTGTGTGTCAGGGGGTGGACGGATAAGCGTTGTGCTGCTTGCTAGCTCGCTAACCAGACTATTTGAATTATTAGAAACGAATGCGACGAGTTTCGGCGTTATAAGACCAACGATTATTTCCCCCGAGCCCACCCCCATTTTAGTAAAAAAAAAATGTTAAACAAAAGGGCAAAACCTTTTCCCACCAAAAAGGGAGTAGTAATTTTTTTACTATCATAAAACGTAAAATAAAAAAACTTGACTCAAGTGCCCCCCCAGCCAGTTGGCTCACCGGCCAATGGCTGTTGGGGCACTATTGCCAATCCGCCTCTGGTCTTAGGCTTAATATCACAAAATAAGATTCGAGATCAAAAAGGGAGCCCAAACTGCTCCTTATTTTCGATCTTGATACTATTGTTGCTATTAGGCCTAAGATTTTTTGGTTGGGGAGAGAAGATATCGCAGAAACCCCAGACAAAAGGAAAAAAAAATTCCCCAAAAGAGCAAACGTAGTATTTCATAAGCATGTAAAATGCTCTTGATTGACTACAAGTTTACACTGTCACTAATAAAATATCATGCTTGTAAATGTCATTGATTATTTAAAAGAAACGCTTACCAGCTACAACAATGTAAGACACAGTTTGGCATATTGCACACCGTACTCTTGTTTTGCCATTAATTCAAGCATGAGAGATGCCGTTCAGACAAACTCATTGTCGTGACATAATACAACATCATGCCGAGAGCCAAACGAGATCTAGCAACTGCAATAAATTTGGAATTGTTTGTTGCTTAGACGTTTCGTGACCACCGTGGTGCGAATGACATAGCAAAATTTACGTCAAAGTCACAATTATTTTGTCTTGTCGGCATCTCGGTATTTTGTCTTGGTCGGTTACCAAACACCAACGACGTCAACATTACCAACGTCCTACCGACAGCGTCATTCATCAGTGAGAACCACTTAGACATCGGCAACCAACCTGTGCAATGTAGGAAAATGTACTACCACAATAGGAGAGGTGCTACAATACACAGTGCAGCAAAGCTGGCTTTAGTTCAGCAGCCCATTGCATTACAGTCAATGCTATGCATGCTACAGACGAAACAATAGTTGAAAACCTTTTAAACAAACGACTCGATAAATGATAATTTTTTTTACCAGAGCACGGGCCCGGGCACTATTTTTACAGTAACGTGTTGGGGTAGGCCCGGGTTTGGTGCCGCCCTTGATGGGGGTGAATGCATTGCTTAAAAAGAAAGTGCTGCTTAATTTGTAAACACTCTTTTTGTTGTATACTTCTGAGAATGGCTTCGTTTTTAATACCAAAGGTGGGGCACCAACCAACCGAAATCCGCTACTGCCTCTGACCCATGTAATAACTCTCGTAAAGAAATCCGTTGCAACAAAACATATTGTTTTAAAATATACTACAATAAAATATAGTGTTATAAAATAAACTGTTATAAACTGTTATAACAGCTGAGTGAGCATAATATTTTTTATAATCAGAATTGAAGGATTTAGTAGACTAGCATAATTGTTAGTGGTCACACTATCGTATTTTTTCGCATATAAATAGCACTATCAAATGGTACCCTGAAAAAAATATATACAGTGCATGCAAACCACACATTATCTTTACAGAAAGATGCTGATGATCAAGTTGTGAAAATGATGACAATTATTAATCTAGAGCGCAACTTAGTATTGGTCCAGTTAAACTGACAGAGAGCAACAAGTTTTTTCTCATACACTTAGTAAGTCGAAGTTTATATATATATCGTTTTGTAAATAACTTCAGCTAGAGGCTTTTATACTTGTTGATTTGCCCCAATGGAAAGCTGTGGAAAAATATTAAAATAATGATCCATTTAAAGTCAAAATTAGGCAAGATTTAGGAAAATTATTATATCCGCGCACAAACTTTGGGTAGCTTTTTTTTAAACAAAAACTCCAAAATACCATTATTACCTGGTTAATTTTGGTTTCTATTGCTTTATGGAAATATACATTACCTTATTTTAAGCAATCTCTTCTCCTAATGCTGTTTGATTTAGAGAAATTAAATTGAAGATATCATTCCGCGTCGCTGCCCACTGCGCATTCTACTGCGCAGCCTCCATCATATATAAACTCGAACGGAGCCTGTTGTTCATCTTTTCCAACCTCTATTGTGCCCAGATGGTGACTGGAGGGGAGGAGGGTGGGATAAAGGTAATGTAAATTTTCATAAGGCCATAGAAACCAAAATTAACCAGGTAATACTGGTATTTTGGAGTTTCTAGTTGCCAGATAAAAATATACATTACCTTAATTTAAGCATTCCACAGACTTTGTCAAGGCGGCGGGCGCCATCTGACAAAGCCCACAGGATGGCGAGTGGTTCCCCAAACAGAAACAGAGTGCAAAAGGGTTTTAGAGTATACGTCGGGCAGCAAAGGAAGGCCCGATACGATATAACCCGTCTGTTTGGCGTGACATGTCTCGGAGATAATGAGAAGTAAAGGCAGTCGGATGCCGCCAAGAAGCAGACTCCATAATTTCTGAACCTGGGATATTGCTATGGTGAGCCCAGCTTGTGGAGACTGCACGCAATTCATGAGCTGTGACACGAATTCCGTTATCTATGCAGTTGATGTTGGCAGCTTCATAGGCTTGGACTATCACAGTCTAGAGGACGCGTACAGGACATAGAGCTCTATCCTGATCGTTGCCGAGGATGCGTGAAAGAGACGGGATAATGAAGGGACGAGGGCGTACCTCAGGTTTTTGTGTTTTGGCTCGGAACGAGGTTCTGGGAGTGAGAGTGACGCTGACATAGTCGTCCAGGAAAGAACAATCCGACGCCGTAGTGGAAAGTGCTTGAAGTTCACTGCAGCGGAAGGCAACTGCTAAGGCAATGAGGAAGACTGTCTTCCTGGTGACATATTTTATGTGACTGGATGTCATGGGTTCACAGGGTGGAGCAAGGAGTGTGGAAAGGAAATAGAAAGGTCCCAATCCGGAAATTGTTTTGATTCCCTCGGTATGTCAAGCCAAAAGGAGTGTACAAGGGAAGAGACACGAAAATCCTGAAGAAGATGGGAGTGTCCGGCGGCCCAGAAAACAGTGTTCAAGGCTGAACGGTATACTAGGATCGTTGACCCCTTCAGTCCGCGTTTGAATAAGCAAGTGAAGAAGCGAAGGAGTTGACCGTAGGGGGGTGGACAAGACCAACTTGTTCCTGGAGACACCAATGAAACCATAGCTGCCAGTGGCTGTCATAAACTTTGTTGGTTGACACCCTGACGGTTCGTGAAGTGATGCGATGGGCCTCTTCTTCAAAAATTCGTGCTGTTCGGAGGAGTCGGATGATAACATCCACCCGTGAACGCATAGTGCCTGAAGGTTCGGATGGAGGATTGTCCCGTTGCATTGCGTCAGTTAATCCTTGCAGAGTGGGAGTAGGCGAGGAGTGTCGACTAGCAAGCTAAGGAGTGTTGGGTACCAAACCGCTGAAGGCCAGTCCGGTGCCACGAAAAGGAATCGTCCTTTGGATTGTGAAATCTTGCGGAGGACCAGGGGTAAGAGGCGCGGCGGTGGGAAGGCATAGGCGTAGACGTGGTTCCAATCCATTGTCAGGGCATCTATTGCCCAGACACGAGCGTCTGGGAGAGGACTGACGAATAGGGGAAGTCTAGCATTGAGCCTCGTGGCAAACAGGTCTACCATGGGTCGGTCCCAAGGAAGGAAGAGAGTGGTTGATGAAGTGCGGCGTGAGAGGGAATCGGCAATGACATTCAGGTTACCGGGAATGTAGAGGGAAAGTAAGGCAATGTGGTTATGAATGCATAGCCAAAAAATCTCGGATGTGATGGCGTGGAGTGACAGAACGAGTCCCGCCCCCTTTCCGGAGGTA
This sequence comes from Lithobius niger, assembly GCA_023313725.1. NCBI lineage: Eukaryota > Metazoa > Arthropoda > Chilopoda > Lithobiomorpha > Lithobiidae > Lithobius > Lithobius niger. The sequence continues at coordinate 10,595 of JAHWFP010229463.1, read as the reverse complement.
AGCTATAGCAGTGGTGTTGTCCACATGCACCTGGACTACCAGTCCCGTGAGTTGGGCTTGGAAGTGTTGCTAACCGAGGAGGACTGGAGTTCTAGTAGATTTATGTGTTCAGAGTGGTTAAGTTCCCAAAGTCTGGAGGTTGACATGTTGTTGACATGGGCTTCCCACCCTGTCAGAGATGCATAGCCGAAAAATCTCGGATGTGATGGCGTGGAGTGACAGAACGATCCCGCCCCCTTTCCAGAGGTAAGCTATAGCAGTGGTGTTGTCCACATGCACCTGGACTAGTAGTCCCGTGAGTTGAGCTTGGAAGTGTTTCAAACCGAGGAGGAACTGTACGGAGTTCTAGTAGATTTTTGTGTACGGAGTGGTTGGGTTCCTAAAGTCTGGATGTTGATGTTGTTGACATAGGTTCCTAACCCTGTCAGAGATGCATCCGTGAAGAGATGGGCCTGTGGAAGCGGCTCGTGGAGAGGGACTGACACGGTTAAATTGGTTATGTCCACCCACCAGTTCAGTGTTGAGAACGGGATAGACTGGCCATCCACCTCCCGTAAGATACTAGGTCTGCAACGGAATCCAAAGTGCCGATCAGAGAGGCCAAGTTGCGAAAGTCGTATTGGGGAATACGGAGGAAGGATCGAGCCGTGAGCAAGTGGTTGTCGATCCGTTCCGGGGAGGGCATCATGTGGAGTGTATGAGATCTAAGTATACTCCATGGAAAGTGAAGGATTGAGCTGGTTGAAGGTGAGATTTGGGCAGGTTGATGCCGAAACCTAGGCGATGTAAAAGACACTCGACGACGCCGAGTTGTGGATGAGGACCTGAGGTAGGAGGCAGTCATCTAAAAAAGCATGGATGCGAATGCCTTGTTGATGAAGGTGGGCTAGAACATGTTGAAGCACGAGGGCAAAAATCCGAGGGGCGGCGTTGAGACCAAATAGCAGGGAGAGAGAGAGAGAGCGAGAGAGATGGGCATTTATTTCACATTGGTGAGATACAAACGACGAAAAACGTACAATTTGCTTACAAAATTTCAAAAATTAGCTAGTGTGTATTTACAAATCACACATACAATAAGTTTAGAGAAAAAAAATATCGAAATACAAAATAATCTTAAAGGCACGAGTAAAAACGTAGTGAGAGACAAGTGTAAACATTCGTTTCGCCATTGTCAAGTGTAAACACAGAAAGAAGGTAGAAAAAGGAAGACGAGGACTAGAACAAAACAGGATGAGAGTGGCAAAACATGACAAGCGGGCAGAAGTAAAAGGGAAGTGAATTAAATTAGGCAATGTCGATGGATGCTTTGCCAAGAATGTAATCACGAAGCTTTTTCTTGAAAGAAATGAAAGTAATGTTTGAATTCTTTAAATCACCAAAAATATTATTCCAGATGTGAGGGATTTGTCCCATTAAGGATCGGGCACTTGACTGTGTTCGATGAAAATCCTGATGAAGATTAGATGAGCTTCGAGTGAAGTGAGTGCGAATATTGGAGTTTCGCTTGAGAAAATTAGGATTGGTACTCAGGCTTTGAAAGGTGTATGTGCCAACCTTATACGATACAAAATCATGAATTGGTAGGATCTTAAGTTGTTTAAAAAGTGGCAGGGAATGTTCCCTGGAGGGTTGGTGCAGAATAGATCTTGTAGCTTTTTTTTGGAGCTTGAGTAAACGAAGTTTATTCATTTTCCCAGTGTTCATCCACACTAGGGTGCAGTAGTTAAGATATGGGTGAATTAAAATGAATTACAGTAGTTTTAGTGATGATGTCGGGAGTGTAGGACTTAATTTGTGTAAGATGCCAGTACCTCTGGAGATAAGGCTTGCAATATAACTTCCAGCTGAGAATTCCAGCTGAGGTGACTGTCGATTGTTAAACCTAAAAATTTGGTAGAAAATACTTCCGACAAATGGACACCATTCATGTTAACAGAATTGTCATCTTCACACTCTTTTTAATGGGGTTGGAATATCATGAAGTGTGTCTTATCTAAGTTTAAGGATAGTCTGTTGCGATTCAACCAACCCATAATTTTATTTAGTTCCAAATTTAAGGCATCTTTGAGAATTTTTATGTTCTTTCCTGAATGGTACAGCGTGGTGTCATCAGCAAACAAGATCATTTTCAGTATCGAGCCTCGTGGTACACCACAGGTAATTTTTTCAGTGGAAGAGCAGATACCAGAACAGTCCACATATTGTTTTCTGTCAGATAAGTAATTAGCGAACCAAATATGGGGAGTGCCGCGGATGCCATGACGGTACAGTTTGTCAAGAAGGATTCCATGATTGACAGTGTCGAAAGCTTTTTTAAGGTCGATGAAGACAGCAATAGTGAAAAGGTTGCTTTCAAACGCAAGAAATGATATCTTGTGTAAAAGTTAATGTGGCCATATCAGTGGACTTTCCAGCACGGAAGCCGAACTGATGATCACTAAGGGTATTGGAGGTGAGGTAAGAGTACAGTCTTCTATAGACCATTCTTTCGAAAATTTTAGAAAAAGCAGGCAGTATCGAGATAGGTCTATAATTGCTAATGTTAAGCTTGTCGCCAGTTTTGTGAACAGGTATAACTCGAGCAGCTTTCAATTCAGATGGACAAAGGCCTTGTTCTAAAGATAGGTTAATAATGGAGCCAAGGCAGGAGCAATTTTATCAGCCACATCTTTTACAATTATTTTACTTGAGATGCCATCACTCCCAACAGAGGATGTACAGGATACATTTTTGATAATTTGACAAACCTCGTGAGAAGTCGTTGGGGTAAAAAAAAGTGAGTTGGTGGGTGGCTTACAGGGTTTGTCAAGTCTAAGATCATTAACAGTGGGTATATTTTTTTCAAGGTTAGGGCCAACCGTGACAAAGTAGTGATTAAAAGCAGTAGCAATATCCAGCGAGTTGTTCAGCATATTGCCCATATGTTTTAGAGCCTTGGGGGAAGTTTTTATTTTCTTATTTCCCATTAAGGAGTTCAAAATAGCCCTAGCCCTTGTCCGTTAAGCATCATTGGCAGCCAGCAGAAGCTCGCTTTTAATGTAGTTATTTTTTGCGGCCTTAACTTTTACATGAATTGTATCGTAATCTTTATAGGCCTGTTCATTACGAGCTGATGGGAAGAAGGAAAAGACCGGAAGAAAGGAAAGTAAAGGAAAGGAAAAAGAAAAGGAACTTGTATATGGCTCCATCGTGAAGAAACCAAAATAGGTGCTGGACAGACGCATGAAGTGGACGCATGTGTGGATGTGTCCGCTAAGTCTAAAGAAATCGTCCAGTCCAAGGGTTGAACGGAGTTGCGGATGGAGGATGTTTACTGCACGGAGAGGAGGAGAAGGCAAAGTTTCCAAAGTACAAAGGGGGTTGACGGAGTGGTGGCGGATTGGAGAAGGAAGCCGTCCCGTATTATTGAATGAATCGCTGGGTCTGATGTTAAGGTTTGCCATGGTAACGTTGCCTGCCACCTACAGCTCGTAGGGGCTGCAAAATGTCAATATGTCGATTTTCCCTGTGATCTATGTCTGGGGGAGAATCGGCGCCGTCGGCGGTCCGGAATAGAGGATCGGCCCAGTGACTTACGCGGCCGCAGGCCTGGGCTCGGTGTGGAAAGGGCGAAGCTCGTCTTGAAGTGATGGTGGAGTACCATCCTTAGCCGCTTTTGGCGGACCGCAGTCCTCTTTGGGAGTGTCGGTGCGAGATGGTGGAGCATTGTAATTTTGTTTAAAGTGACCATTCAATGGACGAGGCTTGCGAGAGATGTCCAAATGAGGAGTGACCTTTGGGATAAGACCACGGAACTAAGTCTCAGATTTGTGGATCGGTTGGTTGCGCAGGATGTACCGTGTAGAGTCATGAAGATGTGATGTTGTATTGAGTGCGATCTCACGGAGTAGGCGAGTCGAATTGAACAGTAAACCAGTAATGGCATGATATGTGGCAAATCAACTTTTACGAAAAACCTGGTTTATGAGGAAGGCTAACTGACGGGTGTCGTCAGAGGGCGGATTGGTGTAAAGACACAGCGCATTAGCTGCCATAATGAAGACGTCTGCTTGAGAAGCGGCTCGCAGCCCAAGGCGGAGTAGGCGATCATTGTCACGCAGCACATAAACGGGAACTGGGGCTCGGCAGGGAAGAAACAAGTAGCTAAAGTCCATCTTGGTGTCTGCTGTTAAAAATTCGGACTGTGGGCAAGTGTTGAAGTTGTGAGGATTGGCCGTGCCATCGCCAATAGGTTTGAAGAAAAAATTTCACGAGCGGGGTGTGGAGGCGGTGGCTCCTTGTCTAATTCTAAGGGCATACCATTGCCGAGAAAAATACCTCCTGTCCGTAGAAGTGTAGTGAGTAGTGTCGTAGATTGGCCAAGTAAGGGCGGCTGGTGAGGCAATTGGTCATGAAGGCCGAATCCATATCCTGTGGCTAGGCCGCGTTTTTTACAAGAGGACTCCTGATTCGGAGTAGGCTTGTAAAGAAAGCCGTCTGGTATGATGACTTCAACGGTTTTCAACAAGTCTGCTAGGGGATTCTCCGAAGGATCTGGTTCACCGTCAAACGGCGGATCGGTCTGGCTGGCAAGAGGTGGATCATGAGAGAAGTAGGAGTCATCGTCTTCGTTGTTGTGAATGTAAATATTTTAAGAATTAGCACTTTCCGTTATAACATATCGGTACGTAACGGTACACAACCGATACCCTCTATCGATATAACATTAACTTATTTAACAACAGTTTACAACGTCCATTTTATTATTATCAAGTCAACTTTAGCTTTAGCCTAGCAGACGACACACAGTGCACTTGGCCTCAGCCTCATGCAATTGCTGCCACATGCAGTCCTATCCTGATACTCAAGTCAACATCAGTGGTCCGCCATCTAAGCCAATCAGCTCCACCCTCAACCTCAGCATCCAATTGTGTATCTTCTGCAATACAAAAGAGCAGGATACAGGCACCGTTTAAAAGAAAGGGCCCTGCACATTTTTACTCTCACTCCCGACTTTTCTGGACATCAAAAGCTACTAGCCACTGAGCCCTTAGGAGCCGGATTCTCAGCAGCATTAATTCAGAGTTAAGTAATATCGACGATCTTGGACTTATCTGAATATTAAAGGAGCTTCCCTCCTTTAGAGACTAAGTCTAGTTTAGTGTTTGGAAAGGGCCCCCTTATAGCGTCAAGGGCTGGATTACGGGCGGAATTATTATTTATGAAAGAATTGCAAGTAGAGTTAGGGCTATGATGTTGTTCAGGATTTTGATGGTTAAGAGACTCGCCTGCCACTGCCTAATCTGCTACAAAGCAACTATGAATACAAGTAATGTTTTGGGGACATGCTGAGTGAAACTGGGACTAGTAGAGGAAAAGGGGAGGAAGAATTTCTAATTATAAATTTCGAAAAACGCAACTTACTAGTTTGACAGCTGGGAATGGAATGACAGTTTTGGAGTGGGGAAGCCAAAACATGCTATACATTGTTGTAGGCATGGTGAGCTCATGGTTACAATAAAGGAATTTTACAATGCAATTGTTGCTGTACAATACAATATTCAATCTTTTGTTCTATGGAGGGAAGACAAACTGAGAAACAGGTCCGGATAGCAAGGCTCTTTGGGAAGTAATGTATGGTCGTCCAGAGTTAACTGACGAGAGACTTAGCATATTTCAGATCTATCCCTACAGAATGCCAACCAGACTAAGATCACCTTCAAACGTCTAAGAAGCAAGGTTTGTTTGATCTTTATTTGGCTCCCAAACTTCAAGAGGATGCATACAGCAAGTTACAATTTATGAATGGTGAAAATATGTTTTAAAGTGTATTTCCATGGCAAGTGTGGACAAGCTAACCTGTGAAATTTGAGGCAAATTTTTATGTAGGATGTTTTTTTATATGTTTATATGATAGGGATTCCCGTCAAATTTTTCACCCTTTGGCAAAAATCCATGGCTATGCAATTAAAGCCACGAAATGGCAGGTTATCTAGTCTTGGCACCTAAAGTTATGCAATTTAAAATATTGCAGTGCATGCAGCCAATATAAAATGATTATTGTTTTAACGTTAGGTTACACAATCGTGAATGACATATACATAACAAGCACCTACACATTTGTTTGCAAAAAAAAGTTTGTTCCCAGATAAATTGGCCACATTTTTCTTTTTGTAGTTCTTAATGCTCGCCTGCCACGCGGGCTTCCCGGGTTCGATGCCCGGCTGATGCACCATTTTATAGCGTCAAGGGCTGGATTAGTGGCGGAATTATTATTTATGAAAGAATTGCAATTAGAGTTAGGGCTATGATGTTTATTGTTCAGGATTTTGATGGTTAAGAGACTCGCCTGCCACTGCCTAATCTGCTACAAAGCAACTAATGAGATGGGGATGAATACAAGTGATGTTTTGGGGGCATGCTGACTGAAATTGGGACTAGTGAAGGAAAAGGGGAGGAAGAATTTCTAATTATAAATTTCGAAAAAGGCAACTTACTAGTTTGACAGCTGGGAATAGAATGACAGTTTTGGAGTGGGGGTGCCAAGGCATTGTTAAAGAGGGTGCTATGCTATACATTGTTGTAGGCATGGTGAGCTCATGGTTACAATAAAAGGAATATTTTTTACAATAAAGGAATTTTTTTGTTGCTGTACAATACAATATTCAATCTTTTGTTCTTTGGAGGGAAGACAAACTGAGAAACAGGTCCGGATAGCAAGTCTCTTTGGGAAGTAATGTATGGAGTTAACTGACGAGAGACTTAGAATATCTCAGATCTATCCCTACACCCTTTCTTATTGCCTTTAGTCCCGATTAATTTAAGAGTACTTTAACTTAGATATTTCGAAGGTTTAACTAAATTTAACGAAGGGATAACCCTAAACCTAAATAATCGAATTAAATAGCTTTTGGACCATATATCTTGTGTGGACTCCCTTACTTTGCTCATTACTTGCTATTTGTGCTGAAGTTAGTAAAACTGCATTAGCGCCGTCCGGTACGGATTTATTATTACGTACCTCTGTTATCTTCGTAAGACCTAACCATCGGTATTTACGAGAGATTTACATAAATACAGCGAGCCGGAGTAGGAGGCGGAGGTGCTGGCAGGACTGGGTCTGAGCGGCTCGATGGGCCAGGGAGAGGATTGTCAGTCCGTTGCTTCTTGGGTAAAGAAGCTAGCCAGGATGAGGTGTAGTCACCGACCGGAGGGATTGGCAGTTTTCGCTTGAAACTGATGAGGGAAGAGTTCATCAATTCATGGACTTGAAAGCTGGAGAGAAGACTAGCAGCGTGACCAACGGCGGACACGACACTTACGGGGGCTCGTGAGTGCGGCAGAGGACGCTGCCTTGGCAGCTGCTTTCTGTGTTTTGACCTGTAGCTTTCAGCGGGTGTAACGGAGACGTCGGAGACGTGGCCACCGTACCGTTCCTGAGGCCGGAAGTGGGAAGGATTGTTCAGTTAGGAAGGGATTCAACTGGGGCGATCCTGGTCCACAGTTAATTCAAGGACCTCCACGGCACCCACATTGGGGGCGCTCGGAGGGAGAGGGGAGGCGGACCACATTGAGCAGACAAAAGGTTCCCGCGGAGTGCCCTTAGTCCTCAGAATCGCAAGCGGAGCGGAGTGAGCGGATCGAACAAACAGCAACCGACGAGCGAGAATGGTTAGAGAAGAAAAGATGAGCAACAGGCTCCCTTCGAATTTATATATGATGGAGGCTGTGCAGTAGGAATCGCAGTGGGTAGCGACGCGAAAGGATATCTTCGATTTAATTTCTCTAAATCAAACAGCATTAGGAGAATGCTTAAAATAAGGTAATGTATATTTTCATCTGGCAACTAGAAACATAAATTTGCCGGCCCCCATTAAGGCCGACTGAAAATTGTTTATTTTGCCAAGGAAAATTTACAATACCTGTTTATTTTGCATTGTGTTCTCAATGCTGTGTTTCATCCTCGAGTTTTTAAGTTTCGTGGATCTGGTCAGCTTGGGTACCAACTGTGCATGCGCGACCCAGTCCTCCGCTATAAAAGCAGTTTGCCACGAAAGCTAGCTATCTTTAGTTCTCTCTCGATACTTCAGACGGTGACTCGAGAGAGGAGGTAGGGCGGGTTAAGGTATTGTATATTTTCCTAGGCAAAAGAAACAAATTTCAGCAGGCCTTCACGGGGGCTAGCAAATTTATGCTTCTCATTGCCGCTGGAGAATATGCAATACCTTTTTATTTTGCATAAACAGCAGACCAGGTCAAATTTTGGTGGTGGGCACCTTCTGATCGCGTGCCCTAAGGTTCCAAGCTGGCTCCTTTCCCTAGAGTCTGGGACTTCTGGGACTTAATTTTTTTTTTTTTTATATGTATGTGTTTTCAGAAAGAAAACCAATTTTCTGAGCTGTAGGGAAGGAGGAGGAACGGGTGTATTTTTTTCTAATTGAGACAAAGAGGTCTAGCTCAGGTTGAAGATTGAAGGATGAAATACAGTTCAGTGGTTGAAGTTGACATCTGTTCATGGTTCTGCAGGATGCAGTGGCACTTTCATTGGGTTTTTTTTGTGTATCAAAGGAAGTGGAGATTAGATGAAGAAAAAACTTTTTGAATTATCGAAATTCTTCTCACTCATTCTTTTTCTTTTTTAAGCAATGAAAATTCTTGATCGATTGGTGATTGTGAAATTTTGAAGGAGTCCATTGAGGTTGGTATGATGCTGAGGAAGGAAGCATTCCATTGTGGTTGATTAGGTGTCCAATATCTTTTTCTCTCTACTCGCCTCCTCTGTGTCATGGGAGAGAATTGAGAGGGGGGACGGAGTGATTTTCTCTTTGATGGATTTGTCATGTTCGACTTTCCGTTTTGAAGGAAAAGTGAACCGTTGATTTTTTTTTTGGCCTGAAAGTCGAAAAGAGGAGTTTGCTTGAATATTACAACTTTGGCAGAAAGCTTTGTACGAGACGTGACAGGTTCATGATCCCTTTTAGATGTTTTCATTTGAAGGTTTTGGGGTGCCTCGAAGACGGAAACTGTAAATGAAGCCTTTTGCCTTCAACCAACACCTTGAGCATGGAAGGTCAAGAGTTTCGTGGTTAGTAAATGGTTGCAGTTCTGAGTTAAGAAGATGAAAGTCAGACAGGTTATCGTATTGCCATAATGAGAAACCATAAAGGCTTTTGGATGGACCAGATTTTGTGGCGTTTCCCAGTCAGTCGAAATTTGGCGATCTTGAACCATTTCTTACGTTGTGATGGGATGACTGAAAACATGGGATCTTGGGAGGGACGAAAGCCGGATCGTCCCATGGGATGCCAATTTGCCGAGATGGTGTGTTGAAGCATCATTTTGATTAGCTTGATCTTTTCTTGAACACTAAGCATGGGTCAAGTCCAATTTTTGCAAGGTTCGAAAGTCGATTGGATTTTGAGGCAGCACGGTAACAGGGTTTTGGGTTCGAGACGAACTTGATTTGCTGTGGGCCCAAATTATTCCAGTTTCGCTGTCTGGGAGTTGGAGACGAACAGCTAATGCGCAGCTTAATTGGCTGTTAGCTAACAGCTGTAAAAGATGGCTGTTGTCTCATTCGAGATAAGCAATGCGCTTCTGTAATGAAGCAAATTTTGGTTGCAGCTTCTTAACGTTTTTTTCAGTAGGCGGCTCATTTGTTTTGATGACATGGCCATCTTTCTTCGTAGGGTGGCCCATAATGCATCCTTAGCCAGTGGAATTGTGTCAGGTTTGGCTGTTGCCTCATCATTTAGTTTGAACAGCTGTGCAGCAGCAGGAGGGACGTCATGTTTTGGAGTGTGCGAGGGGGAAAAGAGCTTCATCTTGAGTTTAGATTTCGTCTTCGGTTTCGTTGGGTTGATTGTTTTTTAAATTCCCCGTTACGTTGGAGAGGTCCAAAACTACCCAGGACTTGAGGCGTCATCGGTGTTAGTGAGGAGCAAATCTTGATCAACCAAACCGTTGATTGTTGGGGTTTGATGATCACGTTTGGAAGGTGGTCAGAATGTAAATCTCTCGTAATTTCTAATTGTAAGGCCTTACGGAGACAAACGAGGGTACGGTTGTAACAATAGTACCGGCTGGCGCTAATGGAATAATTCTCAACAGCTCAAAGAAATAATTCAGTAAAGAAGGGATTTCACAACACAAATCTTGGTCCAAACTGTTTTATTTCGATATTATTTAGGAATAAATGCTCCCTCTTTAAATCCTGTTAATATTCCAATTATTAAGTTAAAAGCACTCCTGAATAACTAAAGGACAAAGGGGAATAAACAAGGGTGGATCTTAAACAAGATGTGCCCTTGCTCAACACACTGGAGCTACTATACAGAACTCAAAAGTCTACTTAACTCTGAATAGTGCTGATGGTCGGTTCTGCTTGGTGTAGAGCCAGTCTGATGACTAATGAAGCGAGTAACGAAGCGAGTGAAGGAGAACGAAGAGTGACCACCGACAACCGAGCAGCAGTTGTTACCTACCTTGCTGGAAGATATGTGACGATGTGCACCAGATGTTACAGCGGAACAATGTTAAGTGTTTCCATATATATCCCACCAATCTTAAGAGAGTACTGAAAAAGAAGGTTCCACAGTTGAACATCACCCCCA
>JAHWFP010229462.1:83278-114991 GCA_023313725.1 Lithobius niger | reverse complement strand
AAAAAAAACCTGGTAAAAACCATGTTTTGCCACTGTCCCGGCAAAAACCCAACCCTGGAAAATTGGGCCATTAGGCTAAGAGTTATCCTTCAGACATTAACATTAATAGCTTCACTGCATGTCTTGTCCAGCAGAGAAGGTACCCTACCAAATGAAAGTATAGCAGTAGTACGGGATACAGAAAGAGATTTTTGACGAAATTGGAAAGTAGCTTCCTGAAGCATGCATACTTTGTTTGTTACACATGGGGGGGGGATATTGGATTGCTGCATGTCATGAAGGAAGTTCACAAGTAATGCTCAGTTTAAAAATGTCACATCGCTTACTTTGCAAATTCGAGTCCATGTTTACGTTTTGTACGCTTAGATTTCAAAGTAAAGGATATTTACCGTTCCAATATCCTTGCAAATTTTCGACAGTCAGGTTTTTGTGGAGTTGGAGGGGCTCAGAACGACCGTCTTCATCAGGCTACCACATCACCGCTTAGTTCGTCGGGATCGTTCGTCTGCTGCTATCGTTCGTTGGAATGCAGCGCGAGGCCATAGCCTTCGTAACTCGCAGGCCAGTGCACCACTTCTCTCGCAGCAACTTATTAAACTCTCCTCTCAGCAGGAACTGAATGTTTGGGTTTCTAACGTCTCCATGAACTGCTTCAGCCTGGAGATCATGAGGTTCTCCAGCACTAAGGAAAGGATGCTTGCCAGGGCAATCGGACGATAGTTAATGCTGTCCATTAGGTTGCCTGTCCGATTTGAAAGTCCCAGCAGTCCTCCACTGACTGTAGAACAGAGTCATGCTTTGGTGTACTGGACCTACAGTTCAACGCGCTTTCAAAATTGTCCGCCCACAGGTTTGCAATATTTTGGGGACTGGAGACATTGTCGACAATGTTGGTCACACTTGCTTGCGCATTCTTCTTGTTGATCTCGTACCAAAATCCCCGTCAATCGTTCTGCAGAGCATTAGCAATGAGGGCATTATTCCGGTGCTCAGCTTCCTTACGTTTGCAGCCATGGAGCGCACTTTTGAACTCACGATGTTTAGCAACCATATTTTCAAAGTCACTGCCATGCTTGTGTCGGCCATTTTGCTTCCAACTCTGAAATGCCAATTGGGTTTTCTGATATGCTTCTTTGACAAAGCCGTTCCATCTGGAACCCACCTTTCGAGTACGGCGATTGTTGCGATTAATCTTGTTATCCGCTTTATGTCCAGGTTTTGGCACATCCCTACTAGCATGACTGAGAGCAGTGACAATGCTGCAGAAGAAAACTTCAATTGCTTTCTTGTGGTACACACTCTCGCAAGTGCTGTCTCTGCATTCCACCACCTCCAAAGGGAGGACAATATTAGTCAGATATCTGCGCGTGAGCTGATTATAGTGATGGATACCACTAGCAGTCGAAAAAGCAGTCTGGCTACCATCACTTCTGCCATTAGTACAAATTCTGGGTGCCATAGTAGACAGAACCTCTACACCCACTTCATTTTAATAGGCAAGTGGTCAGAGAATCCAACATCATAAAGGATCTGGCATCCTCTAGTGGCATTCACAGGCTATGCTGTCCCAATGATGTGGTCAATCAGGGAGGTTGAACCCGTAACATCACTAACCTAGGTGAAGGTTCTGAGTCTTCACCCAGCCATTCGGTATCCAAAACCTTTAATGCATTATCACTGCACAGCTCCTTCATCTCTTTGTAGCATGCAGACCCAAAGTTAGCATTCCAGTCGCCCATGATGAAGGTGCATGGCACCGATCTTGACTCTAATGGCTGCCATTTCACCCAGGTAGTCGTCAAACATTTCCCTATTGCCTGGTATGTCCACTGGCATACAGTGGTATGTCCACTAGCATAGACACATTGATGAGGCCAAAAACAGCATCATCACTTTCACAGCGAACCGCCAGTATCCGAGCGTCCTGTGTAGACACAGTTGTAACTCGCAGTCCAAGGGATTTCCGCCATAACATCGCCAGCCCACCATGAGGCCTACCAAACAAGACACTCGCGCTGTCATCCACAGCCGACACTCCTGTTGCACAAAAATCAGGATGAATATTACCCAGAATAGAAAGTTCACTCGGAAGGAGCCAGGTTTCCTGCAGCAAAATTACATCAGTGTTATTGCACAGTGCCCTCAGTCCTTGCAAGACTCGCTTAGCAGCCCTACAATTAAACGTGATAATTTTGAGTCCCATTACTGTTGTCTTGCGGTCCTCGGCCCGTAATAATACCTCCTTAATGCCACATGCATTGGCCAGATCGATCCGGCAAGTACTTTCATTTCTTCTTCCGGCAATACAGATATTCTAAATGACGAATAGTCATTATTTCTAGCCACACATTGAACAATATCAGCTCACACTCAAATCTTCTAAATACTTGGCAATATCAGTAGCATTAGTATTAGGGTGAAGCTAGACACAAACAGCTGACGGAGGTCAGGGTTAATGCAAAGCAGTCTTCCATTTTCCCTAGCCCCAACGACTACTGGCACCTTCCGACGTTTCTGTCTGTTCTCCTTCACAATCCATCCTTCGTCATCCAGCTCGGTATTGGCTTTCTGCCCTTCCGACCAGTGGTGTTAGCCCTTTGATGCTGCATGTTATCGTTAAAGCTCTTTACACCCGTTTTATCCGCATTAGTTGCACCTAAGGATTTTCTAAGCAATGTTTTGGGGAAAGTTCCTGTTTCCTTGGCAGCCACTTCAGAGTAAGGACGGCGTGAGCTATTGTGCTCGTCATTATCGCTGTCTGCAATGTTTGGATTTGGCAATGGCATCGATCTTTCATGATCGCTGTCAAACTCGTTCACAACATGTGCAGACTCGTCGAATTTGTTTTCCCGGGAGCCATACCTGAAATATTTTTATTTTCTGCATGTTTTCCTGCCTCTCCGTTACCTGTAACTGGTTCATTTTGACAAGAGTTCGGCTTCTCAGCAGTCGCATCATCGCCCACACCAGATGTGTCATGGACGCCGCCATATTGTTTATATGCAGACCTACTTCCTCCATCTCCGCATGCATGATTGTCATGTGCACCGCCATCTGTCTTTCCAATGTTACTCGGCTACGTTGATCGCTACATTTAACACACACAAGCCGCTACTCTTTATTAAATTTAATAAGTCATCCTGTCCCTGCATCGAAGCTTTCATTGTCCTTCAGAAGAGTAACATCGTAGTTTAGTGTTTCAATCCGCTTGGCTACGGCGCTGTAATCCACGCAGTCAATTCCCATGGGAGGAAGTCGCTATATGTCTTGCTACAAACGTTGGTAGGTCGTCGGTTTCCATCTCGTGCAGCACATTTAAAATGTCAACGCAGCACTAGTAGTTTTTATGTGCATCCATGTTTTTACTGCAACGGTTATTTGGGTTATTTCTAAGCCCCTGGAATAGGATTTTTGCCACGCACAGTTCGTCAAATGTGAAATACGTAGCACATATAGTAGCAAGTGGCACTTGTGGGACAACATCCATACGATCACACAGGTAACACAGAACCTCATTAAATAATCAGAACGTCTTTCCTACCTCATTAAATAATCAGAACGTCTTTCCTGGTACCTTCATTGGTCTGTTGAGATAGATCGAGATCCGGATAGTCGTCTCCATTCTCATTTCCAGAGCGATTTGCAGTAGTAGAACGAGTGGCCACTACTGGACTACTATCTGTATCTGAAACCATTTTCCAATATGGTGGAAAACGCATCTCACATTTCTGGATAGGAAACAAAATCTCCTTCTGTATCCTGTTCTGCTGCGATATTTAGTTTGGCATGGCCTTTACGGCCTTTTCTCTGCCGGATACCCGGAAGAGATACAGTGAAGTTATTAAGACTAATAATAGTTAATCAGTAAAGAACTGAACACAATCATTTTCTTGCAAAACGAGAGTAAAAAATAAAAAAAAACAGGTGTTTTAAGGCAATGCTAATTTTAAAAAAAATTGGTTCCCAGGCACCACTGCCTCACCTAAAAAGACGTACATCAACTTTATTTTTGGCTTCCTGATCCATCTTTACTTATTATGAAAAAAGTTACAAATCAACTATCACGTGTTCACTGGCGTTTCGCCGTTCATTTGTTTTAGTGTTCTGAACTAGATTGTAACTATGTAAATAATAATGCACAATTAACGGTGCAAATTAAACATGGGACGAATATGAGCTAGGAGCTATGAAGTGCAAGAGGAATCAATCTAGAAAAATGAAGCCAGTGAAAAAAAAAACAATTTGGCCAGTTGTATATTGCTCTGACATTTTAATAAAAATAATTCTGCAGGAAAAAATTCTTTCTTTTTCTGTATATTTACCAAGAAACCTGTATGAAAAAACAAACCTTTTGTTGGCATTCATAACTAAGCCAACATACACACCAAAAAAGAACGTTTACTGTTTAACTACTTAAAGGTACATTCCTCCCGGTTGGCTTTGTAGGTCTGTAAATATGTGAAGTAGGAATCAGTGTCTTCAGCCTGATGAAGATGGCAGCTAAGGGCCACTGAAAATTTGCATGTTTTTCCATGATTATGAACAAAATTACTTAGTCATCCATGATTCTTGAATTTTAATTCACATGCCGTGGAAAATCTTGGTAAAGACATTCACGGAATTTTCAGTTTACCGGTGAGTATGAACCCTGCCACAAGAATATGGTGTCGGGCAAATTGGTCCTAACATCAAAGCATGGCCAATAATTGAGGTTCGTGTCTCATGAGCAACTAACCCCAGGTATGAAAATGCAAACAGAAATGCACTTTTGACTCATTCATGTTTATGGAGCCAGACAATGCAATGTGGCGCTATGAGAATTGATATGTCCTAACTCCTATGGTTGGACACAAATTTGAGTTCTGCCCCAGCAAAGTAACGACACTATATACGGCTTAGGCAAGCAAAGGTGTGGACCTGTTTAATTGGGAACATGGTCTTTTATAAGTAATTACACGTCATGTGACAACAGCGTCACATGTGTATGGCAGCATAATGTAACATGGCACACTCCTAAGGCTAGAATTAGTGTGTTAAGCTGTGGAGGGTTAACATGGGTATGGATCTAGGTATTGCTAACGTGTGATGCCACACGTAACCAGAATGAATGCAAGGCCCCAGTTAGGAACCATGTTGCGCAAGAGGCATTTTCCTTTCTCCAAATACTTTTTCTTTTATTTTTAGTTGGAAGTAATTGGTGGAGCTGACAAGTACATGGCTGTTTGTAGGCGTTGCTTCTACTCACCACTCAAGGAAACTCCCATCGATTGTCGGAGTATACAAATGACAGATGATGCTATCACTAACAGTGTGCGACAGCTGTTTCCCGTTTCTCCAGAAAACAGCTGATTTTGATCGTTGCTTCTGAATTGCACCACAAAATTAATCAGAACTGAACTGTAATTCCTTCGCACCTTTTTTATTGTATACATCCAGTCAACATGTAACATAGTTTTTTATCATAGAAAATTACAGCCAATTTTTATGAGGCAGGATTTTCGTAAATTTATTTGTCTGCATTTGCTACTTCATTAATAACGTATTGAAGCTTTTTGTTAAGTGTCGTCACATCATCTTCGGTAATGTCAGCATGTAAAACTAGACGAACAACGTACGGATCAAAAGGAGACATTTTAACAATAACTGACAATCCAAGTGCAGCTGCTTCTTCAGGAGTAACCTGTTAAGAAAACAAAAGAATCAGATTTTATTTATCTTGGTAGAAAGATGACACAAAATGTCTAGGAACTTTTATTCCAGCAGTAGTGACCTCACTTGACACATATGCACGCACTACCAGCAAGTAAAATGATGACCACACGTGTTACAAGGATATCCTTTTTCGTTTGACATGTGGTACCTTTGCCTTTTTTAATAACATTTTTCTTTAGGATGGATTACTGTTATATATCCTTTTAGATTAAAAGAACAAGGTAATCCTCTGAGCTTCTACGTGTACAGATCCCAGACTTCCGCGATGCAGATGCTTTCTGCGTCAGCTTTTGCAAATTCAGCATAAAATGGTGAATCCATCGTGCGTGATTTTTTTGCTGTTACAAAATTTAGTAGAAAGGTGAGTTACTTGGCCTATCGAAAAAATTTTTTTATGTTATAACTTGGTACACATTTTCAAATATCACCTATATCCTTAAAACAATTAGGTTTTTCTAAATTTGGTAATTCAGTTTAAAAACTCGTATGCCACGTGTAGTACCCACACATAACTATTTGAAATGCATACATAAGGACATAAAAAGAAATAAGTTTTAAAAGTTTGGTTCTCCGGGCATTTAATTAGAAGTAACTCAAATCTGCTTTTTACTGCCCCCAAACAGCACAATTTAATGCCAATATGAGCTAAATAATAAAAATACGTGTTTAACAGTTCCGTACTTTTTTTATGAATAATCACAATCGTTTGAACTTGATGCTGTGGTGTGTTTTTAATAGAATCTATCTAGTGCTGGTATTAAACTTCATATGATAATGGAACTTGAAAATAGTGCAAAGTAGCCAACGACTTGAAGGAGATATGTGACGGTAGATTTACTCCCTTAGTGCCATTGTAATCACCAGGGGCTAATAACTGCGTATATGTCTATTGCTTCATATTCCATCCCTTTTTAAAGGTCGTCTGGGAGAGAAGCTGTGGGTATTGATTCCTGGCTCCAGTCGGCCTTAGCTTGAGGAAGTCATCTGCTTCACGCTCATGGAGGTGCCGCATGCCTGGACTCGCACCTATCTGTTGGTTTATAACTGTTTCAGTTCATTTTTAATGTCGGTTCTCCCATAAAATAGTTACGACCAGTCGTTCCTTACTTGACCACATGGGGTTGCGACCCAAAATGAGAGATGGAAGTTGAAACATGCAGTAATATATCATGGACACTCATTGGGCTTTATGGGCTCTTATAAGGCTTCATAGCACCTGTTTGCTAAAAAAAAAAAAACTCGCATGAGAAGTGTAGAAAGTGTTTCATCTATATGAATGAGTGAAATAGAATTAAAAATATGTCCATTTTACGCAGGGAGTCCTGTGCAGCTGTAACAAGTAGTACATTTATTTCTGAAACGAGAACTTGCACTGTTCCAAGAAAGGAAGAAACCCGTTTCTCATCCATTGCCTCACCAACAGGTCTTTTTTTCATGGCAATAATGGATCGGATCAGCAACTTTCGTCTCAATAGCGGTCACACATTTAATTGACATGTGGTTTGTGGCGGTTAAGTATCGGTGCAGCCTTAACAGGGATGTGCGATACCAATACTTTTTGTAACTAAGTATTGGCATCCTGATACTTTTTTCTCGTTGCTGATACTATTTTTGATACTGATGATACTTGCGATACCTATACTTTTTAATACCATCACTGTCATTTGAATATAAAATTGTAAAATATTCTGAAACACTGAATACTTTTCCCAAATTTTTTGTACGAAAGCTTACTGTGTTTCTGATTAATTTAGGAACACTTATAAAGTTGTTTATGACAGCTCTTAAGGGACTGAGTAATATTGCTGATGAACTGGTGCTGGAACGTTAGGACTATCTTCCTGCAATACTGTTTAGCGCCGCTCCAGCGTAGTTTAGGACCGGTAGGTACTCGATACTCAAAACAAGTTGAGAATTTTTTTTGATACTTTCAATATTAAATTTCTATACCTTGGGCCCAGTTTCGATTCCGATACCACTCGAGTATCGGTATCGAAATTCGATAGTATCGCACATCCCTGAGCCTTAGTTTTACGTAAAGTGATTGTTTACTACTTACCGTTGCCATCCGTTCGCAAAACCGTTTACTGCTCAGATATCCAGGCTTGAGGTAAATCATGAGGATATTTGTATGCACCAGCTTCATGTCGACTCTGATCTCAGGACATGCAGCAGCTTCAATAGCTGTCAACAAATTAATCCAGTCATTGATTTTCAACGGGTTTAGGCCACGTAAACTAAAAAAAATGTGGTTTATGTGTGGGTGCTTAAATTATCTCCGGTAAAGTTCGGTCCCATTGATTAATATTCCAAAACAGCTCGAAATGCTCTTTTCAACGGAGCAAATTTGAAGCTTCTAGCTCAAACCCCTAGTTATTTGGCAAAAACTAAAATATGAGATGATATAAATAACATAGAAAAGTATTATTTTCTTCGGCTTACTGCACAAGTTTTCTATCTCAAAGAAATGTTGTCAGTTATACAGAATTAAATGCCTGCTTGTCTGAATATCCAAACCCGCCCATAAACCAAATAATTTTATCTGTAAAAGTGGCTTTGCAACAATTTAAATAAATCCGTTGATTGCCATTATTTTTTACCTTGTGCAACACAGAGCGTCCGTCTGTGGTCATCTTCTAATCGTTGCACCATATTATCCAATGCGTATAGACCAGCTGCTGCCACTATTCCAGATTGCCTCATGGCGCCTCCCAAAACTTTGCGAACACGTAGTGCTCTAAACCAATCAAATCATTATTGTAGTATTAAAATTAAAACGTATAGAAAATTGGATAAGTTGTTAATTCTTTGTAAGCGCTATTCAGGGAGTCGAGGTTTCTGCAATTCTGCAGTTTTTCAAAAATAAAAATCGCAGATTTTCACAACTTTTGCAGAATGACGTAGGTATTGGACAACAATTGGCATCCATAGCTAAAATGCTATGGTTTCACTTTTACCCACTATATGCAGGACAAAAACCAAACAAAATTCTTATGAGAGCAGAATTCACATTTTTTGTTGCAGGAAAATTTTCAGAAAATGAATATCATGTCCGCAGAATTTTTTATTTTGCTGCAGCTGAAACCTTGACTTCCTGGCAATATAGCAAATTAAAAAGTCTAAATACTTGGTAATGAAGTTTTTACTGCCAACTACGACGGACCCAACTGGAGCACCTAAACCCTGAAAGCAGGAAAATGTGAATGTATTATTGCTTTAGATCAAGATCAAAGTACGATAAACTGCGGCTTCCTTTACTACAAGGACAATGTGTTATAATTGCCACTTGAACTGTACTGTAAGGTACACAATTTATGTGCAATGATGTTAACTTTTAAGAAAAAAATATTTGTACTTTAGGTGATTTTATGTGCTGGGAGTTTAATGGTAATGAGTAAGACTACTGAACCAGTATTTTCTGGTCACATGCTGGTCTGTAAAAATCAATTGCCAGTCGGTTGCCAATCATTCACAAATGCATAAATTTGCCCTTCCGTTTCCAGTAATGGCTAAAGTTGTTTTTATTGTAACATGCAAATCTCCATTTTTATACAGTTCCAACAAATACACGTCATGCCTAGAACCTCGGAAGTTTCTAGCCTGTGTATATATAGGTGCCAAGTGTGCAAAATTTTCTTCCTGCAAATGCCTTAGTCACACTCGACTTAGCTACTTCCAAATAATTAACAAACAATAATTGGAACAAATAAATTGGTGAACAATTACGGCTTTAACGGTTAAGAGTGGAGCATCAGTGAGAATTCGACATGATCGGCTTTCATGATGTCGATCATTTTTCAACTGATTGGCGAGATAATCGCTACAGCTTTGATAACAATTTTACGTGTTTAAGTTTATAGACTGTCGTGTTGGCATGTCTGTGGTAAGAAGGTTTTTTGCAAGGCAACACTGCTCAAATGTACCCTGTCATTCTGGTCGCCAATGTTGTTTAGCTGGGAGAATTGCCAGATGAGGCTTCTTCCAGTATGGAGGGCACCGTTTGACATTGCTGCGTTGCAAACAACCTTCACACAATTACTAACGCGTTACTATTAACCATGGCTGCAGAATGTTTGGCAAATGGGTAACTAGGTTGCCGGAACAGCAGATCCAAAACCAAGTTCGGCAGAGCGGCCACATATTTTCCCGTTTTCCTGTTGGTTTTCCTTGAGGCACTGCCTTCAGACTATATGAAAGAGATGCTGTTGGTGTCGGCAACAACTCCGTATGTCACATGGTCTGAAACTTAATTCCCAAAACGTCTTTGTTCGTTTAATGCTAAAGCGCTTCAACTCAAAGAATTGTACAGTTCGCTAACTTCAACCAGAGATATTCACACAAAAATCACTGGCAGCACACCCTGCTCTCCCGACAGAAAACTTTCTGCACTATGCTATTAACACAGTCGTTAAAGCCAGATTGTTTGGAAGTATGCTTGGCAGTCCTTAAACAATTATTGGTCTTTGCTTATTGAAATTTTAAGCATTCCACCTCATACAACTCCTAGTTTTATAAGCCAAATCACTAACTCGAGCCTTACTATAGGACTGGTTGGCTACTTAAAATAAAGGCATAGACATGCACAACTGACTCGTGCATTTGACAAACATAGTGTGCAATCGCTTATTGAGTAACTGATGTTCTTTTCTGCCTTGTTTATATCCAAATACAGTAGAACGTCAATTATCCGAAATAATTTGGGCCAAAGGGTGTTTGGATAATCCAATTCACATGCATATTAAAAAGAGGACAACTTTTTTATGTACTCAGTTTTAATGTTTGTTAAGCGCTTGTTTGTTTGCGACTACTGAAAAGAAAGTTTTGCATGAAATGACTTCAAGAGCATAAATAAAGCAAAGTCAATGCTTATTCCTTCTAAAAAAAAAAACTGGGTTTTACCCCTAAAAATAGTTTTTACTTATCCTAAAATACTTACCTGTATTTTTATGCTTTCTGTTCCAAATTGAACCCAAAATCTTAAAGGGCAATTACATCCATTTTGACATGCATGCTTTACTTTTGGATCATTTACACAATAACTAAACCAAGAATTGCGGTAAGAATACGTTACGTACTTCCGATACAGCAATTTAATTATTGCATCACCAAAACACAACATGGAGACCACCATTGTTTTGCTGGAACGCGTAGAAATTAATGCCGACTGATGTCACTCTTCGATTTCGATATGCAGCCGATTGAGATAGCTCTATTGGCTGTGAAAGCTCGAGCGTCTGACGGCCTTAGCTGGCCGACAGTTGTAGTGGCCAGGTAAGGCCGTCGGACGCTTGAGGTCTCACAGCCAATAGAGCTATCTCAATCGGCTGTGAGTCGAAATTGAAAAGTGACATCTATCGGCATTAATTTCTGCACGTTCCAGCAAAACAATGGCGGTGTCCGTATCGTGTTTTGGTGATGCAATAATTAAATTGTTGTATAGGACGTACGTAACGTATTCTTACCGCAATTCTTGGTTTAGTTATTGTGTAAATGTACAAACCGTAATTTGTGAGGACATCTTGAAAAGGACCACGCAGGCTGCAAAGAAAAACTCGCGCGTTTGCTTACCTTTGAGAGGCAAATGTTGACGGAATCACAATGACGTGCAAGACTTGACACTGACACCTTGTGGTAAGCAGCAGCATTAAATAAACGTGCTCCGTCAAGATGAATGGGCAGATTCAATTGGAGCTTAATACTACCCAGCTGCAACGAAATTCAAATGTGTGTCACGCAAGGAATTAGTA
Source organism: Lithobius niger (assembly GCA_023313725.1). Classification (NCBI taxonomy): domain Eukaryota; kingdom Metazoa; phylum Arthropoda; class Chilopoda; order Lithobiomorpha; family Lithobiidae; genus Lithobius; species Lithobius niger. Next base: position 103,532 of record JAHWFP010229462.1, on the reverse strand, counting down.
CGTTCATGGAAAAAGAAAACAATGAAAATTGTGCATTAAAATATGTAAGCTTTATTAAGCCGTTGTAATGAACATCCAGTATTTCATTCAATGGGGATAACGGACATTTTTCATATTACTTCAAGTCAAGTTGCTTTTAAGATAAAATCGCTTTAGAGAAGACTTAGTAACCAAAGGGAGTTGGGGTGATGGCACTTTGTGCTAAGTTATCACGCTAATCCGCTCAACATGCAGAGCTTCTGACTTTATTTAAATGATGACAGATGGGAGTCCTAGTTCGCTCATAACATATGCATGCAAGATATTGTGGTGCAGCAGTAGGCACGTGTTAAAGCTACATCATGCAAATAACTAAATGGAAGGAAATTACTCGATTTTTTTTTGTGTGAGGGAGGGCAACTGATGGTAACTATTGACTAACAAATAGGGGGGGGGGGGAGATGCCCACAGGAAAAAGAACTTCAACCCTCACGTTATAACATTTAAATAAAATTGGAGCACCCCAATGAGCATATCAAACACTTCACTACCACAGCTAATCACAACTGATTTGGTAATTATTTTTCATTTTGGTGCATGATACATATCATTACGACACCTTTAATATTTCCAAGCGCTTTCACCTAATAAAGCATCGTCAGTGACAACACCTGATTTTTTAATAATAATACGGTAACTCATTTTATTCAGAAATGTTTTGTTGATATACGGTTTTATGAAAAAGATTTATTGATTTTTTTCCTTGATTAACATGTGTTTCACCACAAATTTGAAAAAAAAAGTTGTGAAGGTTTAGTTAAAAGCTTTTAAAAATTTAAGTCTTTTTTTACATAAATTAAGTCTTCTAAAACTTGAATTTAACATACTAACCAAGTAAACAAACGCTGGTTGTAGCATCAAAAAAATGTAAAGTTGGCTACACTTTTGTCTATTGTTTATAATTCCAATATTACCACTGTTGATCATAAACTGATGCTTTGAACCCAACAACTAAATGGACTTTTATTACAATTTTAATGCTTTGTTTCATATTGAAACAATTCAGTATTTTAACAGTGCATGGCATTTGGCATGGTATACCACTGTGTGAACTGGTTTATCACCCAACACCATCTTAAGGTATCTTAATAGCTAAAACTTGTCTTTTACTTTAAACTTCAAGACATAAACAAAATAGCTTTAAATTTTGTGGCTTAGCTATATTTGTCATGTTATTGCAATGAAATTCAAGTTCATAATGAAAGCTTTAAGTACTTACTCTGTCAAGGTATTGGAGCGGTAGTGCTGTGCCACCACACTTGTTGTGCGTATTCTCAATACAGATAAGGCCAGTTTTAGGTTCGTGAAGACGGTCACTACGTACTTTCTGTACCAGTTCTTCAAACTCAAAAGTTCCATCTGGGTTGGTGCGTAATGGATTGGGAGTGATCCCACCAAGCTTTATAAATAATAATAAAAAATAAAAATAAATTTATCTTTACCACGTGGTCGAGATGGAAAAATAGTTCTTTAAGGGAGTCAACATTTGTCTATTTTGATACTGGCGTCGATAATTTGTAATCAAATATGGTAGTTTGCATAATATTGGATATATCAAACGTGAAAATGGAAATCTTCCTATACTAATTTAGGTTCTGGTTGGCCACGCGAAAAGCTGTATTTTATGATCGTTTTCAATCGCCTGTCACACGTATGCACTAACGTTGGTGGTAACTGGAACCTTGTACACGCATTGATTGGCTGGCGTACATAATGTCTGCGGCATTAGGCCTAACCCTAACTTTGGCTGTCGGTACGGTTTTTGCTACTGACAAGATACATCTTACCGTTCTCTTGAGAAAGTCCAGTGGCAATGCAGGCCTCTTAATTTGTTGTTTCAGCATCCATGTTGAGTAGAGCCTTGATGTATTTGAAGACATTCCAAACAATTTTCCTACCCTGTAAATTCAACGGTTTTTCACGTAGGGAAAGGGATGAAGCGAGCGATACGATAGCCAAATTGGTTCGTCTGCTTAAAGAGAAATTGTACCAGGGTATGATCAATCCATTTTCCGAAAATCCGCGCGAATGGCCAACCAGAATCTAAAATAGTACAAGTATTATTTTTTTCGTAACCCTGCAAAATGGGCTAAAATTTCATTAAAGGCAAAAATATATTAAAAAAAAAATCTACAAACTGGCTACCGCAACCAGTTAAAAGCTTCTAAAATTTAATTTAATTACTAAACCTTGCATTAAACCGACCAATATTCAACTATGGATTCAATACAACAACAGTATCAAAGTGTGTTAATACTAAGTTTCAACCTGAGCCATCCCGCCTTGTTCGTAGATGAAGATATGAGAACGATCTCCCAGCAAGACTTCAAGACCACGACTGTCACAATGTACCATCACTATAAGAGAAGCCAACCACCTTAGCATGCCGAACATCCAACTTAGAATTAGCGTACAGTCAATTTATACTTACTTGCAATCAAGTTACCCATGGTTCCACTGGGTACAAACAGTGCTGCCTCTTTGCCTAACAATGCAGCAACCTTCTTCTCTAGCTCTACATAAGAAAAATATTTATAGAAACGTTAAAACATTTCATAAAACATTTTCATTAAAAATGGGCATTATATGTTGGAAGATTCAACATCATAAAAAGTCAACTCACTCCACACCTTTCATTTTGGATCTATGTCCGTCCAAAAAATTGTTAACACTATTTACATTTCAGGAAAAGCTTTCTGTGACTACATATTGTCGAGGCTCTTGCTGAAGTTAGAACGTAGATCTCTATGACCGTTAATTACCGTACTCCTATTGAGATTGATGCTTTTACCCTGCAATGATTTTTGGAATCGGGGGGAAAAAAAGGGTGGCGGGTGAGTCCAGTGATAACATTTTGTACAGTTTCTTGCTGGAATGGACAGCCATCCAAGGTCAAACTGTTAACTGGGTGTAGATATTCTGGTTTTTATGTAAAAGTTCTGTGTGCCCAATAACTAAGTATACCACATCAGGGCCCTTTTGGCTACCATCACCCAAAATTCACCCCAGCGCATAAGTACCCATCCTAATCATAACTGGCATTAAAGGAATAAAAACGTATTTCACACTCCAATGGAGCCTACAGCATCAGCCTCGGTCACTGACAAATTTTCCAACATGAACTAGTGCATAGATATGGTGAAATAGGATTACCATTTCAACGTGCCCAATGAGCTTAGTCATCACGGAACCCCTTCCATACCAGGTTTCCGCTGACATTGGCACTTTCGTGTGAGGAAGTCAAATTGGTTTAACCATTTTACCATAGTGCTGTAGACCCTCAAAAATAACGGATCCTTTAAACATACCATAAGTGCAATGTGTTATGCACAGAGGCATAGTGGAAGCGATTGCTCAAATTTCTTTTGCTGTCGGTGTCGGCACTCGGTAAAAACGTTTGATTGTGGAAACTCCAGCACTGCGGATCAGGAGAGCGATGTTATTTATTTCCCGGCCTAAGGGGCTTCACTGCCTGACGCCATTGCACTCCTTTATAGCACTTTTCTTTTGTCAGTGACATTTACATTTACTATTTATTAACCGATTTTCATTGTTATCGGTTGGTATTGCATTAGGATTTCCCTAAAGCTTTCAAACTGACACTATTGGCTGGTTTACAGTATTCGGATATAGTCAGAAATGTGATCACCTTGCACAGACATGCCTAGGTCAACTAAGCTCGTCCAGGTTTCATTCGAATAGGAGACGTTACATGGAAATAACTAGTCAGGAAATTAAATTAATAAGGAAATGTGACGCAGGATACAAACAACATTTGTAAGATTCTCTAGCACCACATTACGTAGCTGTTAACATCAGCATTAAAAATAATACTGTGTATTTTCATTAGATATGTAATTTGATAAATGAGAATGTGGTTACAGGTAATGTAAGTAACAGTATTATGAATTAAATGCTAATCATTTTTGTTTTAAAGTAGCTAAGTTCTTGGACATGTGACAATTCTTAAAGTGTATCTTGGCTGTTTTAAACAGAATTGCTGGTGCACTGAGCAATCAGTTGGGATTCATACCATTAACTGTTGGATCTTCCTTATATACATCGTCCCCCACTATCGCCTCTGCCATAGCTTTGCGCATGGCAGGGCCAGGTTGCGTCACCGTATCACTTCGCACATCGATTTGACGCATTGCTGCAAGTTCTTTTGCTGTCTGTAACGCTGTCGGCACTTGGTAAAAACGTTTGATTGTGGAAACTCCAGCTCTGCGGATCAGAACAGCAATGTTATTTATCATTCCCGGCTGAAATGAAACAAAAAAAATTATGAAGAAATACTTGTGTTGAATAATGTAATAATCAAAATACAAACACGAAGAAAATTTGCCGAGGTTCGAATGAAATGCAAACTATCACTCTAAGAAGAGATTGTGATTAGTGTTTGTTTTAAGAACTAGCTTATCATCTGGAAGTCGTGGGATCAATTTGTAGACAGGGTTGTAGATGTGCTTGATCTCATGGATTAAGACATATGGAAGGTCATAGTCTAAGCTTGCTAACAAAATGTGAAGTCAGATAACCTATATGAGCAATTAACAGCCAATTATTTTCGTTGTTTATTTAGTTTTCCACGTCCTTCTTACCTACAACTATTGCTGTGAGTAATGAAAATTATCGCTATGTGAAGGTACGTGCATGCCTGCAAATGTGTGTATATTTTTGCAAGCCCCTGTAGGATGGAACAAATCTGTTGCACTCCACATCAGCGGTGCTACAGGGCATCAAATCGAGGAGTTAGCCACCTGCGACGTAAAAAGGGCCTTCATTTCCCAAGCATCAGTAGTAGAACTGAATAATAACAAACAATGTTGCTAGTAGTTTCAGCTAGCTCAAAAAAAAAGTCAGAATTTCGGGAAGGCAGGGGGCCTTGTAGGGCTTTGCACCCCTAAGGATGTTTCCTTAAATCTGCCACTGTGTAACATTAACACTGGGTCAGCAAGAAGCCATGGACTTACAACATTGAGTGAGAATACACAACTTACTGTGTTTGGGTATGATCCTTGGTAAGAGGGTTTAGTTTTGAAAAATTCGGGCTGGGTTTAGAGACGACATCATGTGAGGAAGCTGGTTCCAAGTGCAGAAGAGACAGTTCTCCACAGTTGGAAGAGCTGTGGGGCATTTAAAAGTTTACTGTTCTTGGTTTTGAGATTTGGTCATTGTCTAATAACTGACTACGATGGACTAGAAATCCACACACCGGACGAGTTGCCGAGAGAATCGGCGTGTACGCCGTAATACGTACAGCGGAGCAACACCCGACTTGCACAAGTGCAGTTGAGACGATCGCCATTGAACACCGGACCTCTGCAAGACGAAAAGGGTAATCGTGCTCCTCACCGTTTATGATCGTCTATTCCTTTCAGTGTAGGCAAACATTGTTTTTCCTCATGTTTTCATGTGGAAGAGAGCAGTTAAAAACGGTTACTTATAGGAAGAATTATTCTACCAGTTCCAAGTTATCCAAACCAGCATAATTATATGATAGCTGCTTGAAACCACTTTTTTTTTAGTATGTGGGGAGTTCCTTTTTTCAAAGAGCCAATTTTGCATCAAACAAGTTTAACTCCCAAATTACAAGTCCCGGTTTCCGTCTGCCGCTCCTTTACATCCTAAGAAATATAATCTGTAGTGTGTATTTTCCAGCATGTTTACAAGTCATGTTTCTCCACTTTTTCTTAAGACTTTAGACTTTAGTGCATTCTCTTTTTGATTTTTTTTTCATTCTGCACATATATAAGCTACTTGAACCCTCTAATCTATTTGTCTTATCATCCAGATTATCCTTTATTTTTATTGACTTATTTATCAAAATTTTTATTTATTTATTTATAAATACAGAATGAATGACCAGTGCCGACCGCATCCTTTTAACATCTCCTGTCGAAATGAAACATGGATGAGTCATTATGGAGTTGTTTGGAGTTTGACTGACCTTGACATGTCCATTCAAGGTCATCACGTTTCTAACTTTTCACCCGAGCGTCGTAGGCCACTGCTTTTTGTTAATTTGAAAGACACCTCAAAAGACAAAAAAAAAAAAACTGGTTAATATTTATATTTGAACAAAAAAAAAAAGGAAAAACAGGGCAGCATCTCGAACTGCCGGCAGGGAAGCAAATTGGCAGTGAATTGCTGGAGATGCTTCCTCCAGGGGCGAGTAAGTTACCGTTAAGAAATGTGATGACCATGAACGGGCATGTCAAGGTCAATCTAACTTGCAAACAGTCCCCTAACAACTCTATAAGCTCATCCAGCTTTTTTTTTTGTATTAAATATTAAGCTCATTCAGTATTTTCAATAAATTTAAACGTTTAACTGAAATCAGAAATGTTGAAGCTATCAATTAAAGTAGGAATGTTACTCAAATTTTAAATTTATTGTGAGCCAGAAAACCTGCCAAACGGCTTGGTTATTATTAGCACCAAAGGTCTATCATCGAGTAAGTAGCATTTGATATAGTAAACAGCTGATCTCATTCAGCTATTGGTTGCTCCTTTTAAACTGAAGAATGCATATACTTTGACTTTCAAAGGACCTGGCTGTCAAATTTATTTCCAACAAATTCACGCACTATAAACCTAACATTTGTTAATTATTAACTTAAATTCGAAACCCACCCAAACTGGATGCTAGCAGACCACGAGCTCGGGTTGTAAAGAAAGTACACAGACAACACTTGAGATAAACTGGTTGTATAACATTGGATACTTGCAAGGTGCTCTATTATCCTGGCAATGTCGTTCCAATAACTTACCATCGTGGCTGGTTTTACATAAACAAGATTGCTAGACACGCCATGAAACATTATGCATTTATAGTAGCCACAGTTTAAACACACTGTACTATTATGAAAAAAAAAAGTCGACCTATTTTGGGATATTTAATTGGTATTCTCACTTGCAGCCAACGTGAATGATTCACCTTGCAGTTATTTTCGTACGTGATATTTCACAACTAGTTAACGCTACTAAGATCCATAATCACACACTTTAAGCTTGTTGAAATAGACTAATTAATAATATTATTAAGCAAATATAAACTAAGTTAAATAAGTATGACTGGTTTAGCTTACATTTAAGTTAGTTTCATCGATAATTACAACGATTTTGGGTTTTGAGTATTGCTAACTAGTTACGACTAGTTGCCAATGGCACAAAAGAAAATCTTTTCGGTGATTGGTGAAAATTAACACTGGTTGGCCAATCAAAATTACAATGTCGATAGTATGCGTTTCTGTTTGTTGCTGAAGTGTCATGGCCGCTGTAATTAAGCGATGGGGTTATTAAGACGTCCAAATTTGTGTTTTAATTGTATTTTTACTATTGATGTGCGGTTTTAAAAATGTTTAAGGGTAAAGGATGGTTTGGGGGAGGGATATGGAAGCCGAAGAATCCACATTCGTTGGATCACCTCAAGTAAGTAAATATTAAGTTAGATTTTGAGAACAGCTGAGAAATTATCTCAGCTACGACGAATGCATCATCCATTCCTGTATAAGTAGGTTAATGTTACTTGATGCATGAAATATTGAATACAAGGCCACTATTATTTTCTTACAATATAAAAACATGTGGGGATTGGCACAATAAAGGTGCTCGATGATTGTAAAGCACTGATGAGCTGGCAAACTCGTATAGTGTATACTATTTCAGTAAGGTTCTTTGAAAAATTACAATTTGTGTGATTCAAACACTAAGTAGGTTCTTTTTTTTGGGGGGGGGGAGGGGGGATTAGGCCCTATTTTATTTTATTTTTTTTGGCAAAATAATTCCATAGGTTACCGCCAAATGAAAGAAAACTGATCTCGTGGATTTGTAATGTCAAATCTGAATCTTGCTGTACCATTCCGTCAGTATTCTGTGACGTGTGTGTAAATTTTACAGTTGTATAACATTGAATGAATTTCTAATTTTTCCATTGCCCACTACACCCAAAATTAACATTGATTATCGTGACATTTCGGCCAGACATTTGCTGGATTGCTTATAAGTTATTCACTGATCATCCAGTTAACGGATGTTTGTATCGCTTGTAACGCTTAGATTTCAAAGTAAAGGATATTTACCGTTCCAATATCCTTGCAAATTTTCGACAGGTGTTCTGGAGTTGGAGGGGCTTAGAACGACTGTCTTCACCAGGCTACCACATCACCGCTGCTTACTTCGTCGTGAATGTTCGTCTGCTGATATCGTTGGTTGGAATGCGGCGCGAGGCCATTGCCTCCGAAACTTGCAGGCCAGTCCACCACTTCTCCCACAGCAACTTATTAAACTCTCCTCTCAGCAGGAACTGAATGTTAGGGTTTGTAGGTCCCTGTATATCCATCAGCACAGCCTTCTCTCGGCTGTGGTGTTGAATAGCCAGGGATTCTAGGCTTCTCAGAAGCACATCATTGTTAGAGTTGGACTTGAGGAGTGTCATAGTCCCTTCCCAGTTGATTTGGTGTCTTGTTTCCTTGTGGTGGACTGCTATGCCATTCGTTACAACTTCATTCCTGGTGTCTGCCATGTGCTGCTTGACTCTCGTACGAATACCTTTTCTTGTCTCTCCCACATAAACGGCATCACAATCCCCACATCAGTAAACGCCTTCACGGGTGTTTTTTATGTGCTTCAGAGACAAGAAAAGAAAAGGTATACGTACGAGAGTCAAGCAGCACATGGCAGACACCAGGAATGAAGTTGTAACGAATGGCATAGCAGTCCATCACAAGGAAACCAGGCACCAAATCAACTGGGAAGGCACTATGACACTCCTCAAGTCCAACTCTAACAATGATGTGCATCTGAGAAGCCTAGAATCCCTGGCTATTCAACACCACAGCCGAGAGAAGGCTGTGCTGATGAATATCCAGGGACCCTCAAACCCAAACATTCTGTTCCTGCTGAGAGGAGAGTTTAATACTGGGGAACCTTTCGTTTTAAAGTTAAAGGTGTTTTGATTGTTAAAAATTGGTGAAGTTGTCCATGCCACCTGCCGTTTAAATTTTGTTTGTGGTAGTAATGGAAACATCATTCCAATTTGGAATTCCTGAAGGATCGTTTGCATTGAAGTGTACAACTCATGATATATAACAGGGCTCGAAATAAGCAGTGTCGCATCGCAATTTGCTCCACAAATTTCTGTTGTTGCCAATCATTTTTTCCCCTTCTTTCCTCTGCATTGCTCCAGTAAGTAGAATCCTCGCCTGTTAAAGTAAACAATCTTTGACGATTGCTGGTAGCCTGTGCATCCCCCTCTCCCTTCAGCAGCTCAACTTCTATTCTCGTCTGGCTACGGTTAGAAACAAGCAGCATGGCGGCTGCAGTTACGGAGATGTAGCAGACATACGGAAAGTCAGCCATTGCTGACGGTTCGAAAAAATTGTTGGATTCAAATGGAACTTGGTTGGAATTTCTGGAAAATTTCATCACAAGTATGTTTTCCCACTAAGTTAAATGGATATAGGAACTTAAAAGGTGCATTGATCGATGGCGTGCAAGGCGCGGCGATAAAAAAAAGACCTACCTAAACAAGCACGTGTGGTCTGTCATGCACGAGCACGCAACCATCTTGAAATCATGCGAAATTTAAAGGACTAAACAAATATCGTCTGGTCTTAAAAAAATGCTTGTTTAGAGAAAAGGCAGATTTGTCAACTTTACAGAACACCTTCTCAGTACATTAAGTGCAAAATATTATTAATTGCATTAATAACTGCAATTTACTTAATTAACTGCATTGATAGTGTAGTGCTTTGCGTTGACTTTTATATTTAAAAGTTCAAAAGATTTGAAAAAAAAAATGCATTTAACGAAAACCGGTAAACGGCGATAACAGTGGTTTTGCAAAGACATTTTAAGAACAAAAACACACCTGAACCACCAGGAAGAACTGTGAACTGTGTTCAGGTGTGTTTTTGTTTCTTAAAATACATTTTAATACAGATTTTAAAAAATAACCTTTAAAGAAAAAACAATTGCAAAAATAAACTTTAAATAATTTTTTTTTTAAATGCTAATCAATTTTGGAATATTGCTACGCATTTTTGAGTTTGCATTGCAGTTGCTGCTACGCAATTATTTTGTCATAATTCTAGTCCTGTATGAAAATACTCGAACTTCAATATGGACTTGAAACAATTTACGTTGCTGCAAATTTCCAATAGTCATGTGAACTCTAGTTGTTACATGTTCAAATGCTGACTATCTTCAGAATGCAAGAAACCTGATGAAGATAGTTGGCGTTTGAACACGAAACAACTAGTGTTTAAATGACTATCGGAAATTTGCAGCAACGTACAGTAAATTGTTTTTGGTCCATATTGAAGTTCGAGTATTTTAATATATCATGAATTTGGAAATTGTCCTCATGAGCTGTGAACTGACAGGGTATTGTGAAATCAAAAGTTCCTACGGAATTGAAAGTATTTATTGATTCGTATTTCCAGCTTTTTTGATGTTTGTCCCATGTAAATCCTTGGAGCACAGAATTCTGTAAACAGTATTTTTTTTTGCCAGTTTTGTTTGATGTATTGCTTAAAGTTGAAAAATCACCTTATATCATGCTTATTTTCACAATCACACGAAAAAATAAAATTTTCCCCAAATTCTCGATAGTCAGCAGTCCTGGAGGTGTAATGGCTGAGGCGACTATCATCTTCAGGCTCTGCAACAACACAGTTCACTAATTCGTAACGACCGTTCGTCTGCTTAGAATATTGGAATATGCTCCCAATATTCTAAGCAGACGAACGGTCGTTAAGAAGTAGTGAACTGTGTTGTTGTGGAGCCTGAAGATGATAGTCGCCTCAGCCATTACACCTCCAGGACTACTGACTATCGAAAATTTGCTGAAAATTTTATTTTTTCGCGTGATTGTGAAAATAAGCGTGATATGTTATTTTTCAACTTTAAATATGAATTTTCGCAGTAGACCATGTGACATTTTCAAAGATGTATTGCTTTGTAAATTTGCGAAATTTGGTGAAAGTTGCTGATCAGTGATGCCACAAATATTGGCAAGTGATCCTATCAGTACTGTATTGGTGCTGCCTTAGTTTGTAAGCAATACTGCTGACGACAATTGTTTATTTCTAGTCGTCATTTTGGTTAGTAGGATTGAGATTCAGTTAGCCACCTGGTTGGTTTTTACTTACTAAAAGGCGAGTGGTGACCGGCATTGTATGGATCTGTCTCGTGTGCTGCTTTAAGACCTAGTGCCTAAGATAGTTGTTAGTACTAAATCTTGGTGCTTAATTGACAAGTAACCGACAAGTAAGTTAAGAAGTGGTGCCCACAACAAGTTTTAATGTTTTATTAGGATTTCTTTGACGTGGTTAGTGCCACAAATTGATTGATGTATTCTTATCAAGGTGCAAAATGTACTGTATCCTGGTGTCTAGGATACCGGACAAAATGGCCATCACTAGATAAAATCCAACAAATCTTGCCATTTTTTACTCACTTGCAAAAAACACAATTTTCACCAGACAATTTTGCATTCCGAGCGGACAATTTTACATTCTAGATAACAGATACTTTGAAAGATCGGCAACCGCCGTTTACAGTGGCTTATTTTCAACATCACGAAGAATCTGGAAGATTCAAGAAGAATAACACTATACCACCTTCAGGAAAATTTACCAGTTCAGCGTAAACACCTTAATGAGGGAACTTTTGGTGTTCAAGCTGAACTGGTGAATTTTCCTGAAGGTGGTATAGTGTTATTCTTCTTGATTCTTCGTGACCAGATACTTTGGTAGATATTGCGTGTATGTGAAGGTGTAGCGTGGGTTGTCTACATAGAATTCAATGATTTAAGCAGGTTCTCACAAAATCAATCATTTTTGTTTCAGGTATTTATATAACATTTTATCAAAGAATCAAACAGTAACGGAGCAGAACAAGAGTCTTCTTGTTGAAACTTTGCGTTCGATTGCAGAAATTCTCATCTGGGGTGACCAAAATGACAGCACAGTCTTTGAGTGAGTTGATCCATTTAGTCATTAGCATTAATCAACAGTTGCATGAACCAGTAATGCCATTTCCCTCATGATAAAAAGACTAAATATTTCTGCAACAGTATGATACCAGAACTGAGTGTCAAAATTCACGACACCTTTTAACTCCTTAAGAGTTTCGTACAATTACGTTTGTTTCAAATGTAATTTTATTGGAACAAAACGGCAATCGGCGAGTACTGTGGCTTATTGAAGCAAACATTTCAAAAAATTTACACAATACCACAAACCAGACAATTTTATGTCCACTTTAATTTTCGGTGAAAATTTATTCGTTCTCCATCATCAGAAACACTACAACAACACTAAAACGGTCACATTACGGCAAACAACAGTCCAAACGTAAAAAAAAAAAAAAAAATGTACTCCAACTTGCTGGGTTGTAAGTCATATTGTTTAACTAAAGTTGTTTGTTTAGGAAATTGGATTCAGAAATAGGTTCAACAATATTTCAATCCTTAATAGCATACATGTTTTCTGAATTCCAAATCACTTGACTGGCTTCAGTAAGATAAACTCGAAAGTACTGCTTGTATGGGGCTGAATGCTACTGAATGTTTGGCATCCACATTTAGGCCTATTAATGAGAGTTGATCACTTAAACTCAAGCTGCTCTTGTCTACAGAGTATTCTCATTGATAAAATAATGGCAAAAGTCTGTCGAGTGATCTGTGTAGGGGAGAGCAACTTGATTTCAAGTGATGAACTGATAGTAATAGCCGTAAATGTGGGTGAAGAACATTAAGTAAAATGGAGCCCCATACAAGCAGTTGTTGCTGAGGCCAATCAATTTGTGTTTGTTATGAAATAGTTCTACTGAATGCTACTGGCCTGAGTGATATTAGGCCATGTAATAAAAAATGTTCTGATCTTGGGCATTTTTTACAACAACTCCAAAAAGTGTGACCAGGCATTGATAATTATGATTTATTTGTGTTTGTCACTAATTTACCCAGTATCTTTGTTTTCTTTCTGTTCAGACTGCAGTACGAAATTTCTAAACTATTTCAAACTACATCTTAACCTAATGCTAACTGCATAATGTCTTAGAAAGAAAGCACACATCTTTTACCAATTTTTCTCTCGAGTAAATTTTTACAGCTCGTTTTTTTTTGTTTTTTATTTAGTTCTAAATCACCAAGCAGTGCCTGAGAACTGTTAAATTTCTTTTCCGATGGCCTCATTTTGTGTGTGTTTTTTTTTTTTATTCTGGCACATTGGCTACTCCAATTTCTTTCTTAGGGCAAAAAAAATTCCTTGTTTTACGGGGAGTTTATCGCTCAAAAGCAACATGTTGGCGTGCGGCTTTTATTAAAATATTTTGCTTGGTTGACATACAATTTTTTCGAGGCCTACATTTTTCCTTTCTGTTCAAATCAAGCCCTTTTTTCTGATTGGCGTTGCCAAACTATTGTCAGTATTCCCAAGCTTTGTGCAACAGATCGATGTTCTGTTCATCCTGTGTACCCTGTTTGTTTTGAAAAAAAAGCGAAGTCATAAAAAAAATTGCACACACACGATATTTGGAGACGTGGGCGCTCCTGTCCTGTAAAATAAAGTTTTTTTTGTTTTTTTTTTGCCCTCAACGTAGGTAGGGGTGTGCGAGCCTTGAAAGTTTCGAGTCTAGTCGAGTTTCCTATCTGCTCAAACTCGACTCGATATAACCCAACCAAACTCGAATCCGGTGAAAATGCGATAACTTCGCCAATTTTTGACCGATTTTGATGTTCTGATATACCAAATTCATCGTCTCGCAGAGAGCTTTCCGGTGATGCACATTAAGAGCCTCTAGCTCAAACCATTTTGAAGATATATCCTAAAAACTGGAAAACTAGTTGTAGACTTGACTCGCACAGTCCATTAAGCAGCATCTTAGTTGTTATTACAATAACAAATAAAAACGACACCTGCAAAATAAGTGTGATGGCCAAATACTCGAACTCGGCTCGATACTTGATTCTTCTGTTGCAAACTCGGCTCGACTCGAATTCAAATTATCCTACTTGCACATCCCTAAACGTAGGTTGCAACTGTTCTGTAACATTTCTATTTGGTATTCAAGGAAAGATAACGGAATCAAGAATGTTGAGCCACATAATGATTTGACTTATTTTTCCCAGTTTGTGTCCGTTAACGGAGTCTACCCACTTATCTTTAATAGATTGGCTTTCCGAGACTCCTTTGACCTTTTCGTTTCGAATTGATGGTAGTACATCAAGAAAAAATGAACAAAACGTAAAACCATGTTCTACAGTAAATTTATTTGACTAATAATACATTTGTTCCTTCCTTGTTTATTGTTTCTATGGCTTTGCCAAACTGAACATTGCAAACAGATGATGTTCATTTTGGTTTTGTTTAATGTTCATCCTTTTATAAAAAATAGCCGTAATATACCCCTAAAACTCCAGTCTGTCTCAATTCTAGAAATATATATTCAGTATAAATTAATATTATGATGTTATAAAACTTGTTATCCAAGAAGAAGGTAGCGCATCTTCTTGTAATTCTTAAGAAATACTTCATTGATAGGTTAACATATGAATGGCAGGTTCACTGGTGAGGAATGAATGTATTTATGGATTATAAAAACAAGAAACATTTCAGTACGGCCTACTCTTTTAAAAATAGGGATGCACCGAATATGATACTTACCGACTACCAAATGCCGAATATACAACCAAATACTCGCCGTGCCAAACACATCACCGAATACTCAACTTAATAAATACTGAATATACAACCAAATAGCCTAGTTACCGTGCTGGTCCGAATATAAGATGGTATTTTTTTTTTTATTTTGATCCATTAAAACTGCATCTTCGTCTTGTATTAGCTTCCAAATCCTTAACTTGGCCAAATTTTAACTGATTTTGAAGTTCAAGTACACCATTCGAATCGTTATTTTTTAGTGCTAGCCATTGGTGCTAATGAGAAGTCAGTAGCTTAAATAGTTTTTGAATTATTTAGCAAAAACTAAATTATAACGAAAATTGGATCTTAAAAAAGTATTAAGTATTTAGTCCACAAAAAAAAAACACTATACTTAATCATTCGATTGTTGAAAACGGATTGCTACGCACATTTTCAGAAACGAAATACTGTACCAGTATTTTGTTTCTGAAAATGTGCGTAACAATCTGTTTTCCACAATCGAATGATCAAGACGTACTTTCAGAGTAGAAGCCATTTCAGAATTTTCAAAAACACTATAATGATAAAAATTGCAATTCTGAATCGGCATTGGCTGAACTATTTTATAGTATAAACTCTATCGGAATAGAGGCACTGGCAAATTCTAGGGTGAAAGCCGTCCGCCTTATAATCCCCGTTTATTTTTGTTGAATTTATGAGCACAGAACAGCAGTTCGCCTTATATTCGAGCTGCTTTAGTATCGGGCCCGTATGGTACAGTGCCAAACACCAAATACTGAATAATCAGTACCGACCAAATGACGTATTCGGCCGAAAACATAATTATTTGGCCAAACACCCAATACTGACCAAATACCATTAAATTAAACATGTGACATTGGTTAAAATGCGTGACCATACTTAATAATAGTAGTTAACCAGGTTTCGGGATGATAAAACTTGAAGAAACTGAGGAAAGGGTACAAAACGCACAAATTCACCTTTTATAAAACTTGCCTTCCCACATCAAAAATGTACAATTTTGTATTAGCCCTCATAAAAGGCAGTCGCCTATAATTCTTTCTTCTTTTAGACAATTCGTTGTAAACCAAAAGAGAAATGCTTAGCTAAATGTTCAACATTAAGAAAATTGCACAAAGTTGTAATTAACAATTATTCGTCCTAATACCAACAAATCTTAACACAATTCGACCAAATACTGAATACTTGCAGTTTTGGCCGAATGAGCCAAATACAAAATAATTAATGAATATTCAGTTCATCCATACATTAGAGCACGAAATTTAAGACATGAAAGTATTTGCCGAAAGCCAAAGCTTGCTGAGCTTACATATTGGGTAAAACTAGGAACAAATGAACATGTTTTCTTTTGTTTCTTTTTGTTTCTTTTGTTTTCTCTTGTTCCGCCCCTCGCCCACAGAGTGGGCTCGTTTCATTGGCTCCTGGTAAAACAAAAAAAGGTTTTCGCCCGTTTTTTTCTTTTGTTTTGGTAATGTAAGGTTCATCACAATGGGTTTGCTGGTACCGGGACCGACTGCAGGTACCACTGGTACCGGTATCGAACCGGCACCCGATTAACTAGTACCGAAAAAAGTACCGGCATTGGCTTGTTTTTTTCCTTGAATCGGCATTTTCGTAGGCTACATTAGTAATATGGCGTATTGTTCCCGGTGCTACTAAAAATTTTAAAAGCATCTTTTAAATAAGTAATCTGCTAGGTTTTAATTTGAATTTGCGATTAAAATTAACTGCCTATATTGCTAAAAATACCTCCCCGAATAATTAGTACTAACGGACCCACTCTTCGATAAAATGTAGGCATCCATTTTCTCAAGATCGTACCCAAGGGCACACAACAGTTCCTTTGAAAAAAGTGTTACATTTGTTACACAATTAAATTATTGACTTAATTACTGAACACATTCTGTATTGTTTATTAAGTTATCGTTTGGCATCGGCATTGGCACTGGCTTGGTATCTGCATTGGCACATGATCAATAGTGCCAGTTCTGGGATCGTAACCGGGTAAAACGGGCACCGGCATCGAACTGGTATCAGGAAAAGTGGCACCGGCACAGCCTTAGTTAAATTGCATATTAGTGGCCTAGGCTAACGTGAGTTGTTGTGAAAGACCATTAGCAAACCGAATTATCTTTTCCTTTTTCAGTTTCTTCTTGGAGAAGAGCATGTTATCATTTTTTCTAAAAATCATGAAACAAAAATGTGGCCGCTACGTGTGCATTCAACTTCTCCAGACGCTCAACATTCTATTTGAAAACATCCGAAACGAGACGTCTCTCTGTAAGTTGGCTTATATGTATCAATTGGAATTTTGTTTGGGTGCATTGTTTGTTTATTGAATACAGGTCTAGGCATTGTTTAGTTCTGTGAATAGTATATATTTCCTGCCCCCTCCCTCCCCCTCCAATAAGTTCCTCTCCATCCTAAGATAACCTCAGCATTTCAGCTGCATACATAAGTACTTTTCTTTAAGAAGGTGGGTTTCAGTCTTTATGCTTTACATAAATAAGGGCTTTGGGTCAGAAAGGTTGCATATAAGAGCCTAGGTCTTTTTTTTTTTATTAATTGATTCACACAGGGCCACTTAAGCCAGTTCCTTTGTGCAGCTGAACACCGTGATGGCACAACCCTGAGCTTTTCAGTAGTGACAACCGATGCACGGTTTTTTGGATCACATTTTTAACGTCCAAATTTTTGGTTTTCAGTTTTCATTTCGCTTGTATAAAACCTTGTACGTCCTTCAGCCTAAAATCCAAGAATGTTCCTACGAAAGTTTGTTCGAAATTACCCACGCTTTTGCCTGTAACTATGATCATAATGACGGATAGACCCAAACTATGAAGAATTCAAACTGGATCGTGTATTTCCCTTTCTCTGTATAAGAGGCTATTTCCACAATTATGTTTTATCCCCACTGGTTGACTTAATCTGATTCCTCAGATCGTTGTAAAGGGACTTGTTAAATGTGGTGCTCATTGTAAAGTCAAGTAATTATGAAAATATAAAACATGTGTTTATGCACATATCACTGTTAATAATAACAATTGGGTTTGATTCAGATTACCTTCTTTCCAACAACCATGTCAATTCCATAATTGTTCACAAGTTTGACTTTTCGGATGAAGAAGTGATGGCGTATTACATCTCGTTCCTTAAGACTCTCTCTCTCAAGCTCAACACTCACACCATCCATTTCTTTTATAATGAGGTAAGTGCCTCGTCTTCACCTCCAAACCAGTCGTCCAAGTTGTCCAAAGTCCGTCGCAGCTCTAGTTATTTTCTGGCATCACAGCACACCCACGATTTCCCGCTCTACACGGAAGCGATCAAGTTCTTTAACCACAGCGAGAGTATGGTGCGCATCGCTGTTCGTACCCTCACGCTCAACGTTTACAAAGGTTAGTTTCTCTCCTTGTTTTTCCTGGGTTTGTATACTTTTGGAATAGAAGTCAAATGCGTTTTTTTTTATTAGTTATGTACATTTAGCTTGGGTCCGGTTTGACTTTGTTTTTTGCAAAAGAGTTTGAAGATGAATCAGAAAATAATGCAGATCTATGACAAATCTTCGTGAATTTACTCCAGCAAATGACTGAATGGGTTGTTGACCCATTGGTGTCACAAGAGCCAACATGGTCGTTAAACTCAAAATTCTTTGTTTGTTTTTTAAATAAATTCCCCACCACCACCCTTCATAATTTGCAGTTTATTTGCTAGTAATTCTTCAGTGTGCCTATCACCGTCATCCTTTAAATGGAGTCTTAGTTAAAGCTAGAGCAGCAACCAAATCTGTACAAAACATAACTTGTTGTGAATTCGTCTTTTTTAGTCTTACCATCCAGCATTAATTTCACGAAGGTCTGGCATTGTTGGCTAAATTTAAAAGTTAACCTTTTTTCCCGCAAGTACCGTATCACTTTTAGTTCATTACCACTCTATTTTAAAAATGCACTTCAGTCAACTTACTAAAGAATGCTGACAATTGTTTGCCGTTTGAATGGTAAGCAACAACACTTTACAAACTTGAATTATCCGGGGTTAGGCTAAGGCAAAATATTAATTTTTAAACTGCAGCCTGTTACTTTGTAAAGAAAGTTTATTGGAAAAAAAAATAAAATTTTGTCACAATTAAGTTTTAAGAAAAACTGCCGAATGTTTCTTCAAATAATGTTGCAAAATTGCCTTTAAGAAGTCAGAAAATCCACTAAAATAATTAATCACATTCACAATCAACGCCACACCAGAAGTTACATGTAAAAGATTATTTACAGGCCAATTTTCAATGGCTGATATCTGCCACTTCTTCAGGCCAAGCCTCTTCCCCACTTTCTCCCCGCCTTCCGTACGGCCTTGAATGGGTTGAGCAGCATTTTTAGTAAGGCTGTGCAAAATCATTTCGAATAACATACAGTGTGAACAGATTTTAACCCTCAAATGTCTCAGCTCAATTGTTAATGCTGTAAGTGCAAAATAGGCAATAATTGCGAGCAGGTATTTACTTAGTACTCGCGAATTTTCGACAGTCCTTTTAGGTTGAAATATATTTTGG
The DNA here is from genome assembly GCA_023313725.1 of Lithobius niger. Classification (NCBI taxonomy): domain Eukaryota; kingdom Metazoa; phylum Arthropoda; class Chilopoda; order Lithobiomorpha; family Lithobiidae; genus Lithobius; species Lithobius niger. Next base: position 84,252 of record JAHWFP010229462.1, on the reverse strand, counting down.
CTCTAAAAGTAGCTGACGACCGTTTCGTGTATTTGATTTGAGACAATAATTCTGCTATTTAGGATTAAGAACCGATTTATCCAGCTGCATTTCCTACAGAAAGAAAATTTATTTGAAATATCATTTCATCAATGATTTGCAGTGGTATACAAACCCATACCACGACCTTTCGTACATGTACTTTTTTTTAAATTCTTGATACACTATTTCCAGTTGATGATAAATCAATGCTGAAGTTTATCCGTGACAAGACAGCAGCCCCTTACTTCTCGAATCTGGTTTGGTTCATCGGAAGTCACGTGCTGGAACTGGATTCCTGTGTGCGCAACGATGCAGAGTGAGTCTGTTGATTTGGTCCTAAAGTAGTTAGTTCACAAAATACCGGCAACCGGCGTCTACAGTGGTTTGAAATAGACATAACAACGGGAAATCGCACACAACCACCTGGCAGAAACACAACAGAGTTCCTTTGAATTTCCGGTGAAGTCAACACCCTTTCACCTTCTTCAGAAAAATGTCAACAATGTAAAAAACGTCCGAAAACTACATGTCTGAAGAATCTGGAATTCGCTAACTTTAAACATGTAGTTTTCGGACGTTTTTTACATTGACATTTTTCTGAAGAAGGGTAACGGGTGTTGACTTCACCGAAAATTCAAAGGAACTCTGTCGTGTTTCTGCCAGGTGGTTGTGTGTGATTTCCCGTTGTTAAGTAGTTAGTTGTAAAGCATGATGCCTACAGTCTGGGAAATCAAAATGAGAAATTTATGCAGTCATTTTTTAAGCTTAACGAAGCTTTTACATGCACCTAAGTTTGTGTGTCTATGTGTGTTGGTGTTAGTGGTGGCATAGTCACGGTCCGCAGATGCGGGTTTATACCCATACCAATAATAACCTTGTACTAAACCTTTATAAAAGGCATACATATCTTGATAATTGATTGTTGAAAACAGATTGTTACGCACAATTTCAGA